>CAUYPK010126389.1:0-17660 GCA_963574355.1 Loris lydekkerianus
GTTCCAGTTCTAAGAGGAAAAGCTTTCAGTTTTACTCCATTCAGTAAAATATTAGCTGTGGGTTTGTCATAGATAGCTTCAGCCAATTTCAGAAATGTGCCACCTATGCCTATACTCTTCAGTGTTCTAGTTAGAAAAAGGATGCTGGATTTTATCAAATGCTTTTTTTGCATCTATTGAGAGGATCATATGGTCTTTATTTTTGCCTCTGTTAATATGGTGGATAATGTTTATGGACTTGCGTATGTTAAACCAGCCTTGCATCCCTGGGATGGAACCTACCTGATCATGATGTATGATTTTTTTGATGATATAAGTTGTAATCTATTGGCTAGGATTTTGTTGAGAATTTTTGCATCTATATTCATGAGTGAAATTGGTCTGAAATTCTCCTTTTTAGTTGGGTCTTTTCCTGGTTTTGGTATCAGGGTGATGTTTGCTTCGTAGAACGTGTTGGGAAAGATTCCTTCCTCCTCAATTTTTTGGAATAATTTCTGTAGTACAGGAATAAGCTCTTCCTTGAAGGTTTGATAGAATTCTAGTGTGACACCATCTGGATCAGGGCATTTTTTTTGTTGGAAGATTTTTTATTGTTTCTTTAATCTCAGTGCTTGAAATTGGTCTGCTCAGGAGCTCTATTTCTTCCTGGCTAAGTCTAGGGAGAGGGTGTGAATTCCAAATATTGATCCATTTCTTTCACATTTTCAAATTTCTGGGCATAGAGTTTCTGGTAGTATTCAGAGATAAACTCTTTTATCTCTGTGGCATCAGTTATTTCCCCTTTATCATTTCTGATTGAGGTTACTAGAGATTTTACTTTTCTATTTCTAGTTAGTCTGGCCAAAGGTTTATCTATTTTATTTATTTTTTCAAAAAAACAACTCCTTGTTTCATTAACTTTCTAAATGATTCTTATGTTTTCCATTTCATTGATCTGTGATTTGATTTTGGATATTTCTTTTCTTCTACTGGGTTTAGGCTTAGATTGTTCTTTTTACAATTCCAAAATATGGCTTGTGAGTTTGTTGATGCTCTCTCTCTCTCTCTCTCTCTCTCTCTCTCTCTCTCTGTGTTTCAAATGTAGGTATCTAAAGCAATAAATTTTCCTCTCAAAACTGCTTTTGCAGTATTCCACAGGTTTTGGTAGCTTGTATCTTCATTGTTGTTATGCTCAAGGAAGTTAATGATTTCCTGTTTTATTTCTTCCTGCACTCATCTGTCATTCAACAGAAGGTTGTTTAATTTCCATGCCTTTGTGTGGAGTCGGACGTTTTTGTTAGTTGAGTTCCACCATTAGTGCTTTATGGTCTGAGAGATACAAGGTAAAATTTCAATTCTTTTGATTCTGTTGAGGTTTGTTTTGTGGCCTAGGATATGATCAATTTTGGAGAATGTTCCATGGGACGATGCGAACAATGTATATTCTTTATCTTTGGGATGGAGTGTTCTATATGCGTCTATCAAGCATAGGGGTCTCATTTAAATCTCTTACATCTTTGTTTAATTTCTGTTTAGAGGATCTGTCCAGCTCTGTAAGAGGAGTGTTAAAGTCTCCTGTTATTATGGTATTATCGGATATCATATTGCTCAGCCTGAGTAAGGTCTGTTTCAAGAATCTGGGAGCATTTAAATTGGGTGCATAAATATTTAGAATTGAAACGTCGTCTTGTTGTATTTTTCCCTTGACCAATATAAAGTGACCATCTTTGTCTTTTTTGACTTTAGTTGTTTTAAATCCACATGTATCTGAAAAAATTTTTTTTTTTGTTTGTTTTTTGTTTGTTTGTTTTTGAGCTTCAAGCGTGGGTAGAGTGCTGTAGCATCACAGCTCACAGCAACCCCCAACTCCTGAGCTTAAGCGATTCTTCTGCCTCTACCTGCCAAGTAGCTGGGACTACAGGAGCCTGCCACAATGACCGGCTATTTTTTGGTTGCAGCCATCATTGTTGTTTGGCAGGACTGGGCTGGATTCAAACCTGCCGGCTCAGGTGTATATGGCTGGCACCTTAGCTGCTTGAGCCACAGGCTCCAAGCCACCAATATCACTTTGTTCCTTTGCGATAACTGTAGATTTTTTAAAAGTTGCTTTCTTGGCTTGGCGCCCGTAGCTCAGCAATTAGGGCACTTGCCACGTACACCAGGGCTGGCAGGTTTGAACCCCGTCTGGGCCTGCTAAACAACAATGACAAACACAACAAAATAATAGCCCAGCGTTGTGGCGGGCACCTGTAGTCTCAGCTACTTGGGAGGCTGTGAGCTGTCACATCACAGAACTCTACCAAGGGTGACATAGTGAGAATCTGTCTCAAAAAAAAAAAAAAAAAGTTGTTCTCTTTAAAATTGAGGTAAAGCTCACATAACATAAAAGTAACCACTTTAGTGTGAGCAATTCAGTGCTTTCAGTAAGTCCACAATGTTGTATAGTCAATACCCCTATCTCATTCAAAACCATTGTCCTCACTCCAGAAAAACACCCTGTAGCCATAAGGAATCTGTTTCTCCTCCCCTCTCATCACAGCCTCTGGTGACTACAAATCTGCTTCCTGTTTCTATGAAAAACTGTTCCTTTTTTGAAACTAAGCTGCTTATACACACTTTTGTGTGCGTCTGAATTATTATAGTAAGACTGTTCAAAATTTTTAAAGCCACCCAAAGATTCAGTCTTCCAGCCTTTGTTCTGCTATTACCGTCTCTGCGTTTATCACTTGGGTTGTTTTAGCCATAGGTAATGGGAAATCCTGACTCCCACTGACATAAACCCCAAGAGGCTGTCACAGGGCAGGACACAGGGCACCCACCTCCTTGGCAAGGCCAGGGTGGCTCTGGCCCCAATCATAGGATGATTCTACACCATCTGTTGGGTCCTACTGTGCACCCTGACACCCTTTAGGGACCTGTGACCCTCTTTTCCCTGCCCCTCCTCCCTGAGAACCTAGAATCTTCAGGATTCTCATCTATGACATCTGAGTGCAGGAGCTATGACAGAGTCTTTGTTGTCCTGGGACCAGCACAGATGCTTAATTAAGTTTTAGAAAATTTAGTTTCCAAAAGTAGCAGTACAAGAGGGCTCAAGTATGGAGAGAAGATCACAGAGGGCCACAGGAGCATTGGTCTTGAATGGTACCCCACCTCTTTGGTCCTGTTTTTGCATTTGTTGATTTCTTTTTTTTTTTTTTGAGACTGAGTCTCACTGTGTTGCCCTCGGTAGAGTGCTGTGGCGTTACCACAAACTTGAGCTTAAGAGATTCTCTTGCCTCAGCCTCCCAAGTAGCTGGGAACACAGGTGCCTACCACAACACTGGCTTTTTTTCGGTTGCAGTTGTCATTGTTTGGCAGGCCCCGACTGGGTTTTAACCCTCCATCTCTGGTGTATGTGGCTGGCGCTCTAGCCACTGAGCTACAAGCACCAAGCCCTGTTGATTTCTTTTTTAAGAGACATCAGATCCTTAGCCCTGCCTTCCTACTGGGAAATGGCCCTTGCCACATGCAGCCCTGACCACCCCATGTATGTATGTGCACGTACTTGTGGCAAAATATATCCCATGCCATTTTCCAAAGCACCCAGTCACTGCTTCCTAGGAGCTGGGAAGGATCACAGACCTTCAGCTCCTTCTACGTGTCAGCTATTGTCACTGACTGTGAAGTCGCAAGGCCTGTTAGCAGGGGTTTGTTTGTAGGGATACATTTGTGTATTTTTTTCACTAAAACGTCTTCACTAGCTATCCTGGGCAGGGTTGGTCCCTGGGCACCTGCCTCCCATCCACTCTGCTGACTGCTTCCAGTTTTGTTATGGTCTGAATGTGTGTGTCCCCCAAATTCCTATGTTGAAACCCTAACCTCCAATAGGATGAGTATCAGGAAGTGGGGCCTTTTCTCAAAGGTCATGATTAGATCATGAGGGTGAAGCCATTCCTGAATGGTATCAGTGCCCTTATGAGAAGAGACAAGGGAACACATGCTCACTCATGCACCATCAGGTACTCTCTCCTCTGCTCTCTGCCACAGGAAGCTATGAAAGACCTTATTCTCCATCTGCACAGGGAAGCTGCCTTCACTGGATATAGGAGCTGCCAGTGCTTTGATGTTGTCCTTCCTAGAACTGTGAGCCTGAATGTCTATTGTTTGAGCTCCAAGTCAATGACAATTTGCTCTAGCAGCCTAAGCTGAGACAGCATTCATGTCACCACCCAGAGGTACAGGCCAGAAGTTGAACCACACTAAGAATGTGTTCTGGGGTGTCCAGCACCAAAAGCGTGTAGGTAGTGGAGAAACTAGTCAGAAGCTAGTTGGTGGGAAATTCTCTCTGTCTTCAGAGATGTAAAACTGTGAGTAGAATATTCAATTCTCCTTAATGCCCAATTGAAACAGAAATTCTACCCATCAGAAGTAAACCCACTAATGTAGTGTATATAATTTTAAATGCACCATAATTTTTTTTTTTTTTTTTTAAGACAGAGTCTCAGTCTGGGTGCAGTGGGCTCACACTTATAATCCCAGCACTTGGGAGGCCGAGGCAGGTGGAGTGCACAAGTTTAAGAATTCGAGACCAGCCTGAGTAAGAGCAAGAGCCTATCTCTAAAAATAGCCAGGCATTGGCTCAGCACCCATAATACAGTGGTTACAGAGCCAGCCACATACACTGAGGGTGGCAGGTTCAAACCCAACTCGGGCCAGCAACAAAAAAATAACTGGGCGTTGTGGTGGGCACCTGTAGTCCCAGCTACCTGGGAGGCTGAGGCAAGAGAATCTCTTTAAGCCCAGGAGTTTGAGGTTGCTGTGAGCTGTAACACCACAGCACTCTACACAGGGCAACATTGTAAGACTCTGTCTCTAAAAAAAAAGAAAAAATAGCAAGGCATTGTGGTAGGCCTGTAGTCCCAGCTACTTGGGAGGCTGAGGCAAGAGGATCACTTGAGCCCAAGAGTTTGAGGTTGCTATGAGTTGTGATACCATGGCACTCCACCAAGGGTGACAAAGTAAAACTTCGTCTCATAAGAAAAAAAAAAAGCAGAGTCTCACTTCGTTGCCCTGGGTCAAGTGCCACAGCACCATCATAGCTCACATCAACCTCAAAGTCCTGGACTCAGGCAGTCCTCTTGCCTCAGCTTCCCAAGTAGCTTGAGACTACAGTGGGCGCCTCAACACCTGGCTAATTTTTTGATTTTTTTTTTCTTTTTTTTTTTTTTTTTTGAGACAGAGTCTCACTTAGTTTTTCTATTTTTAGTAGAGATGGTTTCTTGCTTTTGCCCAGGCTAGTCTCAAACTCCTAAGTTAAAGCAGTCTACCCACCTCGGGTCCCAGAGTGCTAGGATTACAGGTGTGAGCCACTATGCACAGTCTCACCATGATATTTTTTAATGGGAATTGCAGTTTATCAGAATTTCTGTGTTTGTGGACACTGTTGTGTGGCAGAGCTATAAGCAGAGAGTACATCTGTGTAAAGTCACATGCACATGATGTATCAGAAGAACAGGGACCCAGAGTTACCACCTACATAGGAAAATAGTCTGCAGAAACAAGTTTTCTGTAGCTTGATACATCGTAATGGCAATCTTTAAAAAGCATCAGAATTGCTCTTGTGTATGTTTTAATATCATTTATTGTGTTAATTATTATTAATTTTTTTTTTGAGACAGTCTCACTATGTTGCCCTCAGTAGAGTGCTATGGCATCACAGCTCACAGCAACCTCAAACTCTTGGGCTTAAGAGATTCCCTTGTCTCAGCCTCCTGAGTAGTTGGGACTACAGGCGCCCACCACAATGCCCAGATATTTTTTATTGCAGTTGTCATTGTTGTTTAGCTGACCCAAGCTGGGTGCAAACCCACCAACCTTAGTGTATGTGGCTGGCACTGTAACCACTGTGCTATACCACTGTGCCAAGCCTACTGTGTTAATTATTTTTAAGATTTCATGAGAAGGAAGTATCTATCCTAAAGGAATCTAAAAAGAAATCCTCAGCTAAAAATATTTTTGAAATAGCATGGCTTGGTGCCCGTAGCTCAGTATGCTCTCCTACTAATGCACTGAATGGGACAACCACCCAGCAAGTCCTGTGTGTTGACATTCTTCTTGGCCTCTCTGTGCTATCAAATCCATCCAATGAGTTCTTAATTTCAGATATTTTATACTGCAGTTCTAGGATAGTCTTTTATAGACTGTTAGTCTATTGAGTATTTTTATCTTGTCCATCTTTTCCTCTATTTTGCTTATTTATTTATTTATTTATTTATTACAAAAATGAACCCATTTATGATAATACCCCTTCCAAACAAATGGACATCTTGGCTTTGGGCCAGATAGTGAAGAATTATTCATACAAAGTCCAGTGACTTACTGAAGCCAAAGGGCCTGCAAGGCCAGTTCCTGCTACCCCTTACTGTGCCAGGAGGAGCAGGGGCTGGCTGGCCACTGCCCATAGCCTTGAGCTCTGGAGGGCTAGATATTCCTTCCCCAGCATTCCCAGACTCCTCTCATCACCCTGACCTCTAGGAACTACCCACTCGCCCCCAGGACAGATGTGTCCTGAAGCATCCAACTCCATATCTCCCCTACCAGATACACTATCTGCATTGCCCCAGACCTGGTCCTTGCAGCCTCATGTTGGCTGGTTCTTTTCCTGGGCTCATGGCTCCAGGCCTGCTGCAGTGGCCACTCCTGGACTCCTGTTGCTCAGGGACAGGGTCTGACAGTGCCTGACTTCCCATGTGACTTTGTGCCCCTCACCTCCACTGAACCACAGCAGAATCTGCTTAACACTCACAAATGCACAACTTGGACTACATGAATGTGAACTTCAGCCAATAGGAGACAAGAGTCAGCAGATTAATTCTCCCTTCTTCACCCTCTGGACTGTTCGGATATGCAGTCACTGCATACAACCTCATGAAAGTACATTGCCCAAATCAGTTTGTCCAGTGCTTCAATAACACACTTCCTTTTACTGCTCCTGCTCTTTCCCCTTCCCCTCTCTCCTTCCTGGTAATTGCTCTGGGCTTCTGCCTCAGGTGCAACTATCCACGGAGGCTGGCAGCTCATGCTCCCCCCTCAGCACACCGCAAGCTGGAGCTGGGGACAAGTGTCTGTGAGAACTCACATTGCAAATGACAGAAACAACTCTCACTAATTTAAACAGAAAGGGGACTTTATTAAAAAGACATTGTGTTCCAACAATTCCACTTCTTGTTATATGCTCAAAAGAATTGAGAACAGGGTCTTGAGGAGACATTGGTACTCCTATGTTCAGACCTGCATTCTTCACAGTAGGTGAAAGGCAGAAAGGATGCAAGTGTCCATAAACAGATGAGTGGATAAAAAAATGTGTTCTATCCATACAGTGGAACATCGTTCAGCCATAAGAAGAAAGGAAATTCTGACATGATGCAACACACGTGAACCTTAAGAACGCACTAAGTAAAATAAGCCAGTTAAGTGAGGTACCTAAAATATTTAAGTTTACAAAGACAGAAAGAATTATGGTGGTTCCCAAGGGCTGAGGCAGGGAGAGAGATGGGGAGTAACTGTTCCATGGTTACAGAGTTCCAGTTTTGCAAGATGAAAAGAATTCTGAAGATGGAGAATTTAATGCCCCTGAGCTGTTTATTTAAAAATGGTTAAAATGGCTTTCTTATATGGTATATATTTTATTTTTTACTGTGTATATTTTATTATATTTTTTTTTCTTTTTTATTGTTGGGGATTCATTGAGGGTACAATAAACCAGGTTACACTGATTGCATTTTTTAGGTAATTATTATAATTTTTTAAATGGTGTTGGGGTTTCCGGTAGCAGTGAGGAAGTGAAGTCAGGCAACTTTATCTACAGATAACAATGATAAATTTTGAGCAAAATACAATAAACAAGCACATTCCAACTATTATAAAAGAACCAAAGGCAGAGTGAAGCTGTTGGAGCAATGCTTCCTAAAAAACCATAACAAGAAGGGATAAGAATTCAGAGTTTACGGTTTTTGTCCCTGAGTATCCTTCCCTACTCCCTTTGTCAGAGCAGAGAGGAAGTAGCAACAAGAATAGCAGAGAAGAGAGTTCAGAAACGGAAGAAAATGTGGGGAAACTCCAGAAGCGAAAGAAACACAGAGGGATAAGACCTAAAATCAAAGCATAAACTCTGATCAAATCCCTGGCTGACTGCAAAACTGTATATGCACTCCAGATCCCAGATTGCTCAGCAGAAAAGCAGAGAGGAATCTGCTCTTGAAAGGTAGCTGCACTGGTTTAGATTTATGTATTCATTGCTTTTTAACCTATATACTGTATACTGTATTCCCTGTCTACAGCTTGGGTGGTGGAAAGCTGAAGACTTATTGGTGTGGGGTGTCAGAGCAGAACCTCATGCTGGCACCATGGATTCAGGGGGGAATCTTCAGAAGCAAGGGAACCACAGAGAATGAACCCCTCAGTGTAAACTCTGCTCAAATTCATGACTGCCAAACTATACAGGCACTAAGGAGTTCTCCAGGGAAGAAGACTAACAAAAGCAGCAGCTAGAAGCTGAAGAGACTAAGCAGGAGACATCAGCTGCTGCACACTGGGAAGGGAGTAGTAGAGACTGAATTTGTAGTTTGAATATAAACAAGTTAACTATTCTAAAACAATACAATAACACAACAACCATCATAAGAACACCATAGAATCCAGAGTCCTAAAATGTATTATCTACAGTGTCCAGACTTCAACAAAAAATTAATAGACATACAAAGAAAGAGGAAAATGTGATTTATGATTTTTTGTTTTTTGGAAATTGACTCCAAATAGACTCAGACATCGGAGTTAGAAGTCTTCAAAACAGCTACCATAAATATATACCAATAAGGGAAAATATTTTAATGGGTGAACAGATAGGGCATCTTGACAGAGATTTAAAAAATATTAAATATGGAAATTTTAGGCCAGGTGCAACTGTTCATGCCTATAATCCTAGCACTCTGGGAAGCTGAGCCAGGAGGACCACTTGATCGCAGGAGTTCAAGACCAGGGTGAGCAAGAATGAGACCTCATCTTTACTAAAAGTAGAAAAATTAGCTTGGCTAATTATGGTGGGCAATCGTAGTCTCAGCTACCTAGGAAGCTGGGGCAGGAGGATTGCTTAAGCCCAGGAGTTTGATGTTGCTGTGAGCAAGACTAATACCTCAGTACTCTAGCCGGGCATGGATAAAACTCTGGCTCAAAAAAAAAAAAAAAAAAAAAAAAAAAGGGCAGCACCTGTGGCTCAAAGGAGTAGGGGGCCAGCCCCATATGCCAGAGGTGGTGGGTTCAAGTCCAGCCCTGGCCAAAAACTACAAAAAAAAAAAAAAACATTTTAGAGCTGAAAAGTATGAAAACTGAAACGAAAAGTGAAAAATGTATTCTTTTTGGCTAGGTGCAGTGGTTCACACCTGTAATCTCAGCACTCTGAGGGGCCAAGGTGGGTGGATTGCCTGAGCTCACAGGTTTAAAACCAGTCTGAGCAAGAGCGAGACCCCATCTCTAAAAATAGCCAGGCATTGCCCAGCGCCTGTGGCTCAGTGAGTAGGGCGCCAGCCCCATATGCCGAGGGTGGCGGGTTCAAATTCAGCCCTGGCCAAACTGCAACAAAAAAATAGCCGGGCGTTGTGGCGGGCACCTGTAGTCCCAGCTGCTCAGGAGGCTGAGGCAAGAGAATCGCGGAAGCCCAAGAGTTAGAGGTTGCTGTGAGCCGTGTGACATCATGGCACTCTACCTGAGGGCAGTACAGTGAGACTCTGTCTCTACAAAAAAAAAAAAAAAAGCCAGATGTTGTGGCAGGCACCTATAGTCCCAGTTACTCAGGAAGCTGAGGCAAGAGAATCACTTAAGCCCAAGAGTTTGAGGTACCGTAAGTTATGATGCCACAGCACTCTACTGAGGGCAACAAAATGAGACTCTGTCTCAAAAATCTATATATATTCTTTTAAAAAGATAGGTTGAGGGCCAGGCATGTGGCTCATGCACTCTAGGAAGTCAAGGCAGGTAGATTGTCTGAGATCAGGAGTTTTAGAGCAGCCTGAGCAAGAGCCAGATCCTGTCTCTACTAAAATATAAAAAAATTTGCCAGGCGTGGCAGGCACCTGTATTCTCAGCTACTCGGGAGGCTGAGGCAAGAGGATTTCTTGAGACCAAGAGTTTGAGATTGCTGCAAGCTATGATGCCAAGGCACTCTACTCAGGATGACAGAGTGAGACTCTGTCTAAATCAATGGTTCTTAACCTTCCTCTTTTTTTTTTTTGACTGGGGCTGGGTTTGAACCCGCCACCTCTGGTATATGTGGCTGGCACCCTACTCCTTGAGCCACAGGTGCCGCTCCAAGGTGCATTGGTTCTCAACCTTCCTAATGCTGTGACCCTTTAATACAGTTCCTGTGGGTTGTGACCCACAGGTTGAGAACCTCTGGTCTAAATAAATAAATAAATAAATAATAAAAAGATAGGTTCAACAGCAGATTAGAGATGGCAGAAGAATTTGGTGAACTTTAAGTCAATAGAAATTAACCAGTCAAGCTGGGTGTCATGCGAGTGCCTGTAGTTCCAGGCTGAGACAAGAGGGTTGCTTGAGCCCAAAAGTTTGAGGTTTGCTGTGAGTTATGATGCCATGGCACTCTACCTAGGGTGCCAGAGTGAGTCTCTATCTCAAAAAAAAAAAAAAAAAGAAAGAAAGAAAAAGAATCAATCAATCAAATCAAAATGGAAAGAATGATAGAAAAAAATGAATATATATGTATTTGTTGTCTGAGAATAATAGATGATGGACAGAGGGACCAAAAATATTTGAAGAAATAATGATAAAAACCACCCAAAATTTGGTGCAAAACTAAATTAGAGATCTCAGAATTAAGAATTTCAGTAAGGCTGGGCGTGGTGGCTCATGCCTGTAGTCCCAGCGCTGTGGGAGGCTGAGGCAGGTGGATTGTCTAAGCTCAGAGGTTCAAGACCAGTATGAGCAGCTGTGAGCCACAGTAATACCCCGTCTCTCCTAACAACATCAAAAACAGCCAGACGTTGTGGTGGGCGTCTGTAATCCCAGCTATTGGGAGGCAATGGTAAAGAGCACCGCCAGAGGAAAAAGAACATGAACAAAAAAGAAAGAGTACTTCAAACGAAGAAGAATGAACAAGCAAGCTGAAATTAAAAATTTTATATATATATATATATATATATAGAATTTCAGTGAACTCAAAGCAGGATTAAAAACAATGAAAACCAGACAAATCATGGTCCAGCTGAAAGCAGTTGAGAAAATCTTACAAGCAGCCAGAGAAACATGTTATTAGAGAGGGAATAAATAGATTAACAGCAGACCTCTTGACAGAAACAACCAAAGTCAAAAAAACATTAGAAGGACATATTCAAAGTGCTAAAATAAAAAAACTGCCAAGCAGAACCCCAAGTCCAGTGAAACTGTTCTTCAAAATGAAGACCAAACAACCAAAGTCAAAAAAACATTAGAAGGACATATTCAAAGTGCTAAAATAAAAAAACTTCCAAGCAGAACTCTATGTCCAGTGAAACTTCTTCAAAGTGAAGACCAAATGAGGGCATTTTGTACAAACAAAAACTGAGAGAATTTATCACCAGCACCTGTGCACCAAAAGAAATGCTAAAGCAATTTGTTAAGGTAAAGGGTACCTCAGATCTGTAGGTAGCCCAGCAGTGGTGAAGAAATAGGACAGAAGGTGCTGACCGAAGCTGGTTTATAGAAAGCAACCCACTGGGTAGCCAAGAAACTCACTGGAGAGTGAGCACCAGTGGGCTTCCTTCAAACTGCTGACAGCTGGGCATACAAGAACCAGGGAGAGAAGCCCCTTCTTAGATTATAGCCTCACAGTGTCTCTCTACTGCCCTCTATTGACAGAGCCTAACAGTGCTCCAGCAGGCAAAGGAGAAATGTTTACATGGTCCAGCTGCAGTAATCACAAGCAGGACTAAAGGTAGAGTTGGAGATAAGAAGCAATCAAATGATAACTGACACATTTTATATTCACTTCTAGTTTTTGTAATTTCTTTAAAAAACTGGCTCGGCGCCTGTCGCTCAAGCGGCTAAGGCACCAGCCACATAACACCAGAGCTGGCGGGTTCAAATCCAGCCTAGGCCTGCCAAACAACAATGACAACTACAACCAAAAAATAGCAGGGCGTTGTGGTGGGCACCTGTAATCCTGGCTACTTGGGAGGCTGAGGCAAGAGAATCGCTTAAGCCCAGGAGTTTGAGGTTGCTGTGAGCTGTGATGCCACGGCACTCTACCCAGAGCGACAGCTTGAGGCTCTGTCTCAAAAAAAATAAATAAAATTTATTATTTAAAACAAAAATTAAAATGCTGTATTTTGTATGTATAACACATAAATGTAATAGAGATGACAACGATAACAGTAAGGGTTGAGTAAGTGGAAATGTACTCTTGCTATATTTCACTTAAAGTAGTTCAGTACCAATCCTGAGTAAATTGGGATAAACTAAAATGCATATTTTAATCCCTACAGACTTCACTAAAAAGCAATATATGCAAACACATATTGCTGGAAATCCAATAGGAAAGTCGTGGAATACTAAAAAATACTGTATTAACACAAGAGAAGGCAGGAAAGGAGCAACAAATGAACCAAAAGAGATGAGACAAAATAAGTAAAATGACAAACCAACATCTAACTTAATTCCAATCAAAATTCCACATAGATGAAGTAAACTCTATAATAAAAAAGTAAAGATTGTCAGACTAGATAAAAAAGCAAGAGCAGCAATGTGTTTGTTTGGTTGTTTTCCTGAGACAGAGTCTGGCTCTGTCAGTCAGTCTAGAGTGCCAAATCTAGCTCACAGCAACCTAAACTCCTGGGCTTTGACCCTCCTCTTCCCTCAGCCTCCCGAGTAGCTGGGACTACAGGCACCCACCACAATGCCCAGCCCCAGCGAATGTTTCTATTTTTAGTAGAGATGGGGAGGGTCTCACTCTTGTTCAGGTTGGTCTTGAACTCCTGAGCTCAAGGGATCCTCCCACCTCAGCCTTCCAGAGTGCTAGGATTACAGGTGTTAGCCACCACACCTGGCCTTAAGATCAGCTATATGTTATTTACAAGAGACACACTTTAGGCTCAGTGCCCATAGCTCAGTGAGTAGGGTGCCAGCCACATGCACCAGAGCTGGCAGGTTTGAGCCCGGCCTGGGCCTGCTAAACAACAATGACAACTGCAACCAGAAAAATGGCCGGGCATTGTGGCGGGGGCCTATAGTCCCAGATACTCCGGAGGTTGAGGGGGGAGAATTACTTGAGCCCAGGAGTTTGAGGTTGCTGTGAGCTGTGATATCACGGCACTCTACCAAGGGTGACAGCTTGAGGTTCTGTCTCAAAAAAAAAAAAAAAAAAAGAGAGAGAGAGAGACACTTTAAATACAAAGGCACAGATTGGTTGAAAGTAAAAGCGTGGAAAAAATATACCATGAGAAAATTGGGCATGAGAGAGCTGAAGGAGGTCTATTAATACAGCAAAATAGGCTTGAGAAGTGAATTACTAGAGACAAAGAGGGAATTTCACAATGATTAAAGGGTCAGTTCATCAGGGATACATGTGATTATAAATATCCATGTACCTGATAGCAGAGCTTCAAACTACATGAAGCAAAAACTGATAGAACTAAAGGGAGGAAGGGACAAATCCATAATTACAGCTGGAGATTTTAACACTCCTCTCATGGCATTGATAAAACAGCTAGATAGATAAGTTACTAATATAGAACTCTGGAAAGGAAGTTAGGAAGGCTGTGGAATCTCTAAGAGGAAATGAGAACTAGGCCAGGCAGTCTCACTGAAGGAAATAGCCTCCAACATTTGACCCTAGATTTCCCACAAGACTACTGCTATCTTGACTGCTGGGCGTAGAAACTGCAACCTGCCCCTGAGGCTGGACACTGGAACTCGACTCAGTGCCACCAAGACCCTGATACCTCACCAGCATGGATGACATAGTCCTTGGCTCTTTATCTCTCTTACTACTGGTTCATTCCTTGAGCTCACCTCCTTGATCTGCACAGTGACTTATTCAAGTCATATCACATAATTTTATCCTCCCAACAACTGTCATTTGTCCCATTTGCTTATGAGACAGAAGCCTGGGAAAGTTTAAGGACTTGCCTTAAGTACTGCGGCAAGGAAGTGACAAAAGCAGGACTCATACCCAGAACCAAGTGACTCCAGATTCTGGGAGGGTCTCCTTCACGAACCTCTGCTGCTAAATGCCTGTCAGGACTGGAGGAAGGGCCTCCCTTCTGAGCTCTTCCATCTCTGGAGCCATCAGTGCTGTGGGGCTCAAGAGAAAGGATGGCTGAGGGGGTGGAGGGTAAGGCCTGCAAAGTGCAGAACACCCCTGGATCTCCAAGACTGACCAGGCTCAGGTGGGCAGGACAGAAGTGAGGAGGTCTGGGGGGAGGAGGGCAGACAACCTGAGCAAGGGCTTGGAGGGCAGCAGCAGGTGTGCTCCAGCATCAGTCCTTATGGCCAAGGTCACACAGGGAAAGCCCTTTGGAACTCATAGCCCAGGAGGGAAGTCACCCTGTGTCTGGGGCAGGGGGAGTCTGCTCTGGAAAGGCTCTTCCCAAGGCCAGGAAGAGTCAGGCAGTTCAGGGCTGGGTCTGTGGGAGATACTTTCCCCCCCCCACTCCATTCCTGAGCTGAGTCTTGAGGCTGTTCCCACAGGTGAAATGAGGCCCACGCAGGGAAATTGAGCCCTGGGAGCTGTCTGGCTGGGGCTGATTGCATCCAGTCTCCCTGACTCACGAACTACCCAGAGGGACTGTGGAGGTATCGAGGACCCGTGGATGTGCCTCCGTGCAAGGGATAGGAAGGGGAACCCAGGGACACCTGGGCCATTATTGTTCCCAAGACTGCCTGGCAGGATTGGGTAAAAAAATGTCCCCACAAAGACACTTTGAGGATACTGGCCCTCAACAGGGCATGGACACCAGCAGGGAAAGACAAGGCGGGCCAGTGCTGGCAAGCCTGGGCACAAAGAGCCCCATGGGATGTGAGAACAACAATCTGCCCAGGACCAGGGCATGCCAGGTCTATATCCTGCCCTGCCGGGATATTAGAATGCCACTAATGGGGAGGGGGGGCTTTGCAGGGGATCCTATATGAATGTCTGCAGGCAGGCAGACCCCAGGCTCTCTCCTACCCTCCATCCTGTCTCTGTCTCCTCTGTGCCCATCCGGGGTCTGCTGCACAGGGATCCCTCCACCTGTTGGCTGGAGCGTGGGACCTGTCCTTCCACCTGTGGGTAGCTTTACTAGTGCCAGGAGCTTCTGGTCTGCCATGGCCCCCAGTACACGAACACTAACGTATGTGACACCCACAGCGGGTGTGGATGGGTGCCTGGAGGCACTGCATGGCTTATTAGGGAGAAGGCTGAGCTGTGGCCACATACTCAAACCCCAGATTAGCCCTGCAGGTAATCTTATCAACTTCTTGAGGGGGACATGGGTTCTCCTGAAATCTGTACCTCTTGGTGACATGGATGGCACAGCCTCAGCCCTGCCAGCCACCTCACCCTGTTCTCAGGTGCCTGGTGCTATGGAGCTCTGACTATCGGGCCTGGAGCCACTGCTCATACTTCCTAATAACATGAAAGACGGACCTCAACACACAACACCAGGCTCTTTCTGGCCATACTGGGAAGGGTCACGAGGTGTGATATTTTGAAAACATGAGCTCGATGTCCAAGAGTGTGGCCGGCCCTCTGCCTCGGATATCTGGTGCCCTGATTGCAGTATTTTGGTGACTGAACCTTTTTAGCCTGCAGAGTATGTCCCTTCCAAGATATTTTGGATTGAAAAGCTAGCAGGCATGGGTTATTCTCATCCACTGTCCAGGGAATCTGGGTATACCTGGGGGCCTAGGGACTGGAGAACTGGCATGCTCACACCCAGCCTCACAATTCACATGGCACCTCTCCCCAGCCTTTTTCCATCCTGGAGGCCTCCCCTCCCTGGGGGTTGGGGGGAGGCTGTCACATGTCTTGATAAGTCTTAGAGGGTAGTCAGTCCATGAACCTTCCTATAGCATCTTTCCCCCTGCAACAGAACTTGGCTCTGAGTTCCTCAGCCCCCTGATTCAGCAACTTTTTCCGTGGGCCCAGCAGGCGTTTGGGCCCAGCTGCACAGTATAGACTAGGCCAAGCTTGGGGACTGCAATCGAGTATTGGTGTGATGCTGTCATTGATTGCAAGCCCAGGGGAGCAGCCAGCCACCACAGCCAGGTATCCCCCACCATGTGTGGCAGCAGCTGGGCCAGCTTTGAGCAGGTGTGAGCCTGTGTGGGGACAGCTCTAGGTGTCCTGCATTTTGTGTAAGATCCTTAATGCATTAACATTTCACTATTTACTGAGACAGCTCAGACAACATCTTGAGGGCACTAAGGCCAGGAGTTGGGCCCCTGGGGAGCAGGGGACAGATACCAGCAGCTTATTAGTGCCTGTTCCTATAGCCTTAGTGGTGCCTGCATGGTGGAGACTCCCAAATCTTGGTGCCTGGAAGCCAGGCAGAGCCAAAATTGCTGCTGCTTGCCCACCTGCCTGGCAAACTCTGACTAATTTGTTCTCTTTGTTTTCCCAGAGCAGGTGGGGGCAGGGCTTCTTCCATTCACTATCCAGCTTGCATGATAACAGGGAGGCACTGTATGCACACAAGCAGAACGTTCTGGTTTTGCTTGAATTAACCAGGAAACAGCAGGGAGATATCTGAATATTTGTGGCTGTGCAAACCCAGAATCAACAGCAATAATCAAACAATCAGCAAATCAACAAGAATTAGACCAATGATCAACAGATAATAATACACCAGGAATCTACAAATAAAAGGAGTGCAATTCAGCATCCTGACATATCTTGGCTCATTTCTGTCCCTTCCTCGCTGTTTTCTGGGCACTTCCAATGTGCTGAGCCCCCTGGGTTCACAGCCCAGGATCTGATAGGGTCACCTCTAAAGAACTTCCCTAGATGGCTATACCAATGAGGTGAGGAGGTGAGGGCTGAAAAACAGAGTCTGAGCAAAAATCTGGGTGTGGCAGTTTACCTGGGAGATGATGCTGGGACGCAATGGGAGATTGGACGCTGGTGGCAGTGGAGTGATGGAGCTGGCTACCCCTGTGGGTACCTACCTGGGCCTTGGTACAGGATGGTGTGTCAGCATCTCAGAATGGCAAACTAGAAGGTGGGGAGCTGGGTGTTTGCCCAGTGACTCCTGACCCAGGGTTGAGGGTTGCCCATGGGGGTGATAACACTCTGGAAGTTTCTGCTGTAAGGGTCCTTTTCTGGCTTCAGACAAACCAGTAACACCACGAGTCAAAGCATAAGAGTCAGGTGCAAGAGGTCTAGGGCTTAAAGCTCAACAAAATCCTTTAAAAATCCAGGACTGGGCTCAGCGCCCGTAGCACAGCGGTTATGGCACCGGCCATATACACTAAGGCCGGCCGGTTCTAACCCAGCCCCAGCCAGCTAAACATCAATGACAACTGCAACAAAAAAAAGCCGGGCATTGTGGCAGGCGGGTGTAGTCCCAGGTATTTGGGAGGCTGAGGCAAGAGGATCACTTGAGCCCAAGAGTTTGAGGTTGCTGTGAGCTGTGAAGTCATAGAACTCTACTGAGGGCAACATAGTGACACTCTAT
>CAUYPK010126391.1:0-38214 GCA_963574355.1 Loris lydekkerianus
AGTTCATTCCGTTTAACTATTGATAGAGTGCCGCTCCGTGCCAGGCACGGTGCTAGACCCTAGAAAAGCAAAGATTAGTAAACCCATCCTTGCCTCAAGGAGCTCCTGGACTAGTTAAGGTACTAGGAAAAGAATAAGGCACAGTACTCACGACCTGTATGGATTTATGGGTGATGTCTTCTTTAACTGGACTGAAGGAGAGGAAACAGGAAGTCTTTTGAGACTACGTGCAGGGGGAAAAAGGAGAAGCAGCATGTTCTGTCTAGTAAACTATAAACAAGTCAGTATGATGTGGATTACAGGGTTCCATTGTGTGAATTGGAATTTCCAATTTTGCTGTCTGAATTTTCTTTTTAAAGGATAAACTTTTTTTTTTTTTTTTTTTTGTAGAGACAGAGTCTCACTTTACTGCCCTCGGGGGAGTGCCGTGATGTCACAGGACTCACAGCAACCTCCAGCTCTTGGGCTTCTGCGATTCTCCTGCCTCAGCCTCCCCAGCATCTGGGACTACAGATGCCCGCCACAATGCCCGGCTATTTTTTGGTTGCAGTTCATCCGGGGCTGGGTTTGAACCCGCCACCCTCCGTATATGGGGCCGGTGCCCTACTTAATGAGCCACAGGCACCACCCTCAAGGATAAACTTCTTATTTTGTAGAGTTAAAAATGTATAGGGTAAATTCTAAAAAGTTTCCATTATAAAAATAGTAGAATAGAATTGACACAAATACAAAGTATTGAGGAGAAAAAACATTCCTCCTTTCCTATCATTAATGGGTAATGATTGCTTTGAAAATCTGTACTATCTTCTCTAAAGTTTGTTGGAGAGATTTTAATTTCTTTTTTTAGAATTGAATCTTCAGATAGAAACCAGTATTGTCATTCTTATAGACAATAATTACATCCCTGTCAATTAATAGCTGTTTTAATAGCTATTAAATAATATGTGGAAGTTTATTCATTCCACAAATGCACATTTAGCATTAAATTCTGTGCAAGGTAGTGTGCTAGACACTCTTTGAGTTCTTTGTGCAGAAGGATCAAACACCCAGTTTTAGGTGCATGGCTACAATTTTCTTGTTTAATCAGGGAGCCACATACTGTCCTGGAAATAATAGTGAAGATGTAGTTAGCTTATCAGGCATTAATGACAACGCACAGTGTGATTATCTGTGCCAAATCTGAGACTTCTAGAATAAGAATGTCCCACCAAGACATTGGTTATGAATTGTATTGACAAGTTCAATGACTGGCTGAAGGTATAAATGATGATGTGGCAGTTTTAATACACTTAAAAGTGAAGCTCCACAACTTGAGGAATAACTAGACACCTGATTACTCAAAATGAACTCGCAGGATCTGTTTTTGTTTATTTACTTAATCAAGAGGTATTTATTACTGCATAATAGGCACAGTGATAAAGCCCAGGTCCACGTCCCACTTTATACTCAAGTCCCAGGGACTAAGAGAGAGAGCTAAAGGCAGGATTCTCTCTTTGGCTCTTTGATATCTAGAAATCAAGGCAGGTGGAGGTCAGGCTGCATTTGGTATTCATAGGATGCTCTCAAGCCAACATGGTCATAAATATGAGTAGAGGACCCATTTTATTAGCATTGCCAGAGGGCAGGTAACTTCCAAAGCAGTTTACTTATTTTCTTTCTCCATCTCCCAGTTAATCTTATCAGATCATAAATTGGGTAAGAGGGAAGATCCCATCTTTCTTCCCGATCTTCTTTCATTATTTTTTGCTTTAAGAGACAATGTGATAAGAACAAACACTGTAAAAATAGACATGTCTAAACTAATGCTGTTCGCTATCTGATTTTTTCCTAACATCTGACAGGATCTCCCTACCTACGTTTGAGATCTGTTAGCACTCACTGTGAACTAGAAGCTTCATTAGTTCAGGATTCATTAAGGAAGCGGGGCTTCGATGGTAGTATAAAAACTCTGTACACCAAAGCTGTTGAGGTGTTTTGCATGATGCGCGGTAGTAAAATTTTATAAATAATAAATAGAGGTGTGGTCCAAAGAACAAGAACCATTTTGGAATATTTGCCAAAGGAATTAGTGGAAAATCTCCATTTTGTCGTTTCCCTTGTGACTACGTCAGCCTACAGACAAATGTTGGAGGTCCCAGAGCTGACCCCATCAGCCCCAGAATGTTGCTCCTTCATTTTTTCTGCTAGTGCAGTACCACAGGCCCTGCAGAGGGGGCAGGCTTCAGTACCCATGTCAGTGCCCATGACCATGAATTGTACTTTTTCTAAGAAAATATATTTTTTTAATCCTCCATTTAAGGCAATTGCTAGGAAATTTTGTCTGTACTGGAGTTCATTTTTAAAACATTTGGAACTTTTGTTTTGTTCATCCTTATATACCTCAACTTTTTTTTTTTTTAGAACTTGGGTGGGCCTTTCAAATACACACACTTATCCATGTACCTTCATACACATCTGTATGTTTTAGCAGTTCAAGCTTGTGTCTATTTTACAAAGACTGGGTGTTTTACATATTGGAATCTTCGTAGAAAAGTACAAAATGGAAAGTTGATAATAGAACAAGACAAGGTGTGAATTTAATGAAAAAAACTACTGATTTCACATGATTTAGCCATACATCTTATGGGCATTCATCATACATTTTGAATTAAGTTTCCCAAATGAGATAGATCTATCAAAAGTATTTAGCAGATCACTCCCATATGAAAAAAGATGAGCAATTCACATACTTACTTTTGATAAATATAATGATGAATAATGTGTTCAAAGATAAATTCTTGACATATTAAGAGTATAGAGTAGGATTGTTTTGAATTCAGCGCACGATGGCTTAGCTTGCTGTAGCCTATAAAGTAACGCAGCCAATCTTTTGGCATTTTCTAGTTTTGTTCTCAGTCAAAATAAACTTTTTCCACATTTTACAGGTACACTTTCTCCATTGTTCTCGGTTCTTCTTTGGATAGCAGTCGCAATCTGCACATCTGTGCTGTTTTTCTTCTCCAAGCCTGTGGGTATTCGGCCATTTCTTGTATCAATAATGCTCAGATCGATATATACAATAGGTCTCGGGCCTACATTAATACTTCTCGGTGCAGCTAATGTAAGTACTTCACTTAGCTTTTTATTGTTACAGAATTACTTAAAAATGTATATGAAAATGTAACTATATGCTTTTAAATTGTTTATACACAGTGAATTCTAATTTGTTGTGAATCTTGATTAAACAGAGTATAATTTGTAAATTCCTTATTTAATTTTAAGAGAAAGAAAAAATTACAAGTAAAATAAATTTACTATTTAAGAAGGTAACAGTTGGGGCATCACCCAGTTCTGCCATCAATTTAATCCAATCCGATTTTAATGTCTATTGCATCCCATACCTACAGCTATTGACAAAAAATGACTCCGAGCCACTGTTAACATCCTAAAATGATGTCCAAATCACCCAAGAAAGATTAAATTACTCAGTCGAATTTTGGAAATAAGTCCTTTTCATCAAATGACCTTTGAGAAAAAATATGAAATTGGGCTCTTTTTATGTGAACAAATGTGTTAAGCTTGTAAAAGGCATAGATGAGATTAATTTTTGTTCACCAAATTTTAAAATATTAGAATAAGGAAGTGCATTTTTTAGTTGAGTTAGGTGAGTTTAGAATAAGTAGGCCAGAGCACTATTTCAAAAAGCAAGTGATACATTTACAGAAATAATTTTACCCAAGAAATAAAATTGTGAGGGTGCAAGCCACTTTATGCATAGTATTAAATAGATCCATAAAGGGATGTTAAGAAAAGCTAAATCGTGAGGTTGATGAAATGAGAAATGCCCAGGTAAGCCGATTAGTATTGCTGTATATCTGCTGAATACCTAATGCTCTTTCTACCCTTTACTGGCTTTCTCCCATAGCCTATATTCTAGTATCTATAGCTAGGACTTAATCTCTCCTACTACATTGTACTATTCTTAAGCATAATGATTGGTCATTTAACGTCTGAACTTCATAAGTACTGAGTAAATATTTCTAAATAAATAATGAGTGAGAGAAAGAATGATTGGATGGTCATCTTTGTATTCTTACACATGAAGGGCCTCTTGCACGTAAAATATGTGGCAAGTATTGACAATAAGTAAATGAAATAGTCAACAAAACTTCTGAGAATTATAAAGCTGGGCTAATGGGGCTAATTCTATGCTTCAGTATTTCTGACCTCTATTTTAATTCTTTAAAAATTGGATGTGATCTGTATGTCAACTCTTAATTAACTAGAACATTCAGACCACCAAATTATCAATTATCCTCAGTCATGTCTATAAAGGGAAAAGTACTGAACAAAGAAGTTTGTCAACAAAGAATGTTGTAACGTACTGAATCTACTATTCCATAAATTTCCTCTCCTAACTCTGTTTTCTCCACCCTAATAGCTGGCATTTAAATATCCAAAAAAGTGTTTACATGAACTGAACTTATACTTTCAATGCTTTGGAAATAAGCTAATTTTTTGCAATATTACCTACCAAGCTCATTATAGAACAGAATCTTCATGAATTTATCTAAATTTCATCCAATGTACTCAATACTAATATGAAACCAGTAGATGAATAGCTACATGCCCACACAAGAAAAAAATACAACTAAATCCAAGTGTTGGGGGGAGAGGGAGAGAGAGAAGGTTTGGTAAGCTCTCACGGATCAGGTACCACTTATATGGCACACCTCCTGGGTGAAGGGCTGAACTACAACTTGGACTTTACCTAACAAATGCAAACAGTGTAACGTAATTGTTTGTACTCATATAGTAATCTGAAATTTAAAAAATAATAATGTTTCCTAAACCTATGTGTTTGGCTTTTAAAAAATACTTTGAATATTGAACCATATTACTTGAAGAAGCACAAATAATATTCACAAAACTGGTAACCGCCCCTCAGTAGGACATTAATCCAAGTGAAAAAAATCCAAATTTGACAAAGAGGAATAACAGCTGGAGTTGGACCAAAAATAACAAACATTTACTGGCCTGTTTTATATAATAGGCAGAAAAAATACCAAGAGGTGGAGGACATGTTTCTTGTAGCCAGAAGCTAACATTTCAGACTCACTGATTTACATTTCAGTTTTTCTTCAGACTAAGAATATATAAAGAGATAGGGAATAACATTCTAATGATTACTGGGGGAAACCAAAACCATCTAGAGCACTTTTGTTTCCCCTTTCATGGGACAGGATAAAAAGATAACTTCTGTCTAGTTTGGTGAGAATAATTCCACCATGGCAAATGAGTGTTCATATGCGAGTATTTTACTTTAATTTCTTCAGTGAGAAAGAATACACTTGTAAATTTATGTATCTTATTAGCCATATGAAGTTGTGGGGGCTCTACTACCATTCACAGCATAAACAGCTGTTTGCACAGCTAGATGGTACATTATGGTCGACCAGTGCAGGGCATTTTGATCCAAAGAAAATAATCAACTTTGTGATTTAGGAATAAATTCAGTGAAATAATTGTGATCTTGATGTTGAAGATTATGATAGAAAAGTGGTCTATGATTTTAATATTATGTGGATTAATAAAAGTGTTTTAGCAAATACTATCTACCTTAACTTCTTTTTTTTTTTTCTTCTTCTTCTTTTTGCAGTTTTTGGCCGGGGCTGGGTTTGAACCCACCACCTCCGGTATATGGGGCCCTACACCTTTGAGCCACAGGCGCTGCCCTCTTAACTTCTAACTTAAGAGGTTCATTACAAAACTCTTACCATTACCCAAGGGGCAGGAGGAAAAAAATAAATGAAAACATAAACCTGTCATGTTTTATATGCATACCTTAGGTTTTAATATATTTATTAACTTAATTTGAGATGTTTCAAAAAATTCAAATGATTTATTTTTTCTCTGCTGTGAAATTAGCATTGTTTAACAAGTGAAACTCTAGGTGCCAAAATTATAGGTATCAGAAATAGGAAAAACTAAAGAAGTCATCTACCCGACAGTTTTGCTTTAAGGCAGTGGTTCTCAACCTTCCTGATGTGCAATGTATTTTCATTGTTACAAAGGGGCCGTGACCCACAGGTTGAGAATCGCTGCTTTAAGGAAAATCAGAATTCTAGACTTTAGGCAAATCAGCAAGCCTCAAAATTTCATTCATCTCATTAGTGAAAAGAAGAAATTAAAATCTAGTCTGTCCTTACTACGTTGTTAAGGAGATTAGAGTGGAAGATTTATGAAAGAACAGCAGTAAAATGATTCGATAGTAATAATGGATACCATTTACCAAATGTCTAAGGTGTGAAGCACTATTCATTTGTAAAACATTGCCATCATGATCATGAAAGTGTTTGTGTGTTGGTTCAGAGCTATTTATTTCTGGACTCTGTCTTTCACAATGTTAAGCAAATACAGAAAGTCCCTTTTGGGGAAAACTACTCTAGTGGGAGGAAAGGCCTTAATCTGTGTTCTGAACACTTAGTGTGATCAGTTTCTGTTTATTATGGTGCTTCATTTTTATTATCTTTCCCCATTTCTAAAATTTTAAGTTTCATCTAGATTTCAGCAAGTTTACCTGGTCATAGGAGTTAGCTCAATATTTGAGACGTTTCCAAAAAGTCAAAGTTTCTTTTTTCCTCTGCTATAGAGTACATCTTATTATCCAGAGTAGTTTTCTACCCATCTGCTACACAGCGTTGTTAATCATTGGTAATGGAAAATAATGTATTATTCTGACAAATATAAGCACACATCTTATAAATCTGGAGGCTCTTACTGTTTTTTCATACAACTAAAATTATTTGTGAACTTCATTTTAATAACTATGTTTCCAGTCATATGAATATTATATAATCTGTTTAACCACTCCATTAATTTATTGTTTAGATTTTAGATTTTTTTTTATAATAAATAATAATGCAGTTAATATCAGGGAAATATCTTTTAATCTCTTATAAATGCTTCTTATCCACAGTGTTTTTTTCTTTTCTGCTGTTGCCTGGAAATGTATGATTTAATAACTTGGTCTCACCATTTTGCAGAGAGGAGCAGCAAATAGAGTTTAGTAGATAGCTGGTCTAATAACAATAAGCCACCATGGTCAGATATAACAGGGTCATAGTGTCCTTAACCACTTGCCTATAGATAGTTTTCTGGGAGTTCTCATGTTACTGCTAATCCATAAGGCTGAGTCCCACCAAATGTTCACTGAACATGCTAATTTAATGATACAGTTTGTCACAACTTTCATGCTATCTGTCTCTCTCTCTCTTTCTTTCTCTCTCTGACACACACACACACACACACACACACACACACACACACACTTTTTTCATACAGTGTGGTCAGTGAATGCTCCTAACTACTTGCTGGTATTCAGTTGCAGAAATAGAAAACTGCTCTGTGCTGGGATAAAACAGAGATACGCTAAATTTAGTGAGAGATGTCACCATTTACATCACCTTTGTTTACTGTACTTTTTTTTTGGCAATTTAAATAGATGTAGAAAAGTGATCTAAAATTTTAATATGTGGATAAATAAAAATGTTTTAGCAAATATCATCTACCTTAACTTCTAACATAAGAGGTTCGTTACGAAACTCTCAATGGCTTACCATTACCTAAGGGGCAGGAGGATGTAGGTAATGGTAGAAAAGTGATCTATAATTTTAATATTATGTAGATTAATAAAAATAATGGGATATAACATCCATATGACTGGGATTTTCAGGGTGATTTTGACTGCTCAGAAATTTTGCCTGACACATTTACCTTAGAACTTTATCCTGCGTAATACCACTGAAATGGGATTTTAAAATCAAATCTTATTTTAAGGAAGAAAGTTGATTTACACATAGTTGATGAAAAATATGAGGTGGAGTTGAAGATTATAAATTCAGTTCTTAACCTTTCAATACATACATAGACAACCTTATTTTTTCTTTCTGTAATTTATTCCTGTAAAATAAGTCTCATTTTTTCCCATAAGAATAATAGAAGATCTGGACATAGAATTCCTGATTAGGGACAGAGTACCAAATAAGACCAAAAGAATAATATAAAGAAAAAGACATGGCAGCTATAAATTTCTGTGATAGAGACATTTAGAGGACATTGCGTACCAGTTACTTGGGAGGCTGAGGCAGGAGGATTGCTTGAGCCCAGGAGTCTGAAGTTGCTGTGAGCAAGACTTAATGCCAGAGAACTCTAGCCTGGACAACAGAGTGAGAATGTCCCAGGAAAAAAAAAAAATTATGAAAAGACATCACATAGAATTCTAGCGCTCTCAGGAACCTCATGATTATTCATGTTTAACCATTCCATTTTAGATATGAGGAAGCAGAGTCCTGTAGAGGCCAGGAGGCTTTACCAAAGCAAGCAGAGCCAGAGCCACACCTGGAACCCACGTGGCCCTCCTGCCAGGTCTTCCCACTGTGCTGGACTATTGACAGTCTCACAAAAACATAGCAGTGAATTATGAAGTATATTTGAAAATGCTTAGAAGACTAATTTATTTACCTAATTAAAATTAACGAATTTGCATTAGTATAATATATGTTAATTGACAAACATTAATATTACTTTACCTATTGGTATGTCATTTAGACGGTATAAATCACGCTTTAAAAACTGTCCAGAAAATTTGCACTGATGCTTTTCTCTGCCATCCCCCTATTCACCTAGCATCGTGCACTTTACCCCATTTGCAACAAAAACTATATGAAGGGCAGCTATGATGACTAGATAAAGAAAGAAAACAATACATAGGTTGTCATCTGTGGTCATTTGTGTTGGTATCTGTATGTTGACCCAAGGGTCCTTTCTCAGCAGCTCAGAAGAGCACAGCTTTTAACCATATTACCCACTTCCCAGACCTTTCATTTCTTGGCCCCCATGTGGACTTTTGCCATAGAAACGATTGCCTACACAATGGTGTTGACAAATAAAGGACTGATTAGAAACAATCATCTACTTTTTCATGACGTGAAAAGGGAGAATGTTTTTGCAGTTTGTTTATTCTCAGCATAAATATTCCCAGCTTTCCTGGGAAATGCTGTATAAAAACTATTTGTAAATTTCACAGTGGAGGAGAAACCAGAGTTCAACATCTTTCCCACCCACATCATCTATTCTTGCACTCATTTCTTCTTGATGTGAACACTTTAAATAACAAAAGGATAACATCTCTATTTCTGATCTTGACAGAGGTAGTGCGACCACCAGTACTAACTTGACTCCACTCCACGTGGAGACTTAGTGAAGAGGACAGGTATCCATCAAGCTCTAGGGCAAGGTTCAAAAAGAACAAAGACAAAAACCCCCAAACAAATAAGGCAATTCTTTGGGTTTTGTGTGAAAATGGCAGAGACTCTTTTAGGCAGAAATGTGTCCTCGCTTTTGCATTCTTTGAGAACTGAAATGTATTGCTCTTTTTGAAAATGTGAATTCAATGTATTATTTTTCTTCAGTAGATGGGGCTTACCAATAGTATTCCTAAATAATTTTTTATGATTCAATTTAGAGGATTAAGATCAGCAAACACTTATAAATAATTCGTCTCAAACATGTCATTCGTCCTTCTGAGAACTTTCTAATTTTTAACTTTGTTTTTATAGAACTTCTTATTTCTAGTTCATATTGATGAACTACAGTGGGTAAATCAAGGTCAATAGGGCAAATTTAAATAATAGGCACTCAACAATGGAAAGAATATATTGCTGAATGTTGTTTCTCCTGAATGTTCTATTTTTCACTTTTTTCACGGGTACTTATCATTAAATGCTTTCTATAGATTGGCACCTTTTATTTATTACTTAGGTTTTTAAATTATAACTTCTTAAAATATTAAACCTGATCTGGGACAGTACATATAAAGACATCATTATACTGTAGCTATATTTAATAATGGTGTAAACTATTAATGATGAAACATTAAATAGTAAAGTAAAACTTTCTATTTGACATTATGGAAATTGTTAACAAGATGACGAATGGAGTGGTAATATTGGCTATTAAGAGGATAGTTAATCATTCATCAGGGGAACATTTAGGCAAGGTTTGGGCTTTTTAGTTGCTGTGTTGTTGATTTGGTTGACTCTTCACAACGTGAAGTAATGACTCACCTCTCGTTTCATCTGTACTGATTTGAACTTCAGAAATTGGAAGAAAAACGTTTTCTAAACTCTAACTTTTAATCTGCCTGAAAGTGTTTTGCTCCTTCTTATGTTATTTAAAATCATTCCATTAAACACTGTTGCAAAGAACAACTTGTTTTCACAAAGCCTGGTTTGGACAAACCACGGTTCCATTAGATAACCTAAAGAACTCGGGGAATGATTAGGAAGCAGGAGCTATGAACTCTAGCATTCTGTAATTCCTTCCTTGATGACTGAGGCCAAATTGGCTCTTTGGCTTATAAATAATGCAGTAAACCAAATCGAACCAAAGAAATGACACCAACTTTATGATAATCGTTTTCTTTGGAAATTATTGCACAGATCACTGTTATTGCCAAAGAGTCTCAATATAAATTTCTATGTTCCAAAACCATGCCATGAAAGGCAATATGAAATATACTTTGAGTATATTCTACATGGTCAAAGGCATAATAAACACTCCAAAACGTTTATTGAATTAGTGTCCACGCATAAGGCTTAAAAAACACATATGTACATTGTATTTATTTAAACCCAGGAACATAAGAATATTTCTATTTCCTATGTGTATGAAGTCAATGAATACAAAAATAATTTTAATGACTGGTTTAAGATTAAAATCTAGGATAAAAGAAAAACAAGGACAAATCTCTGAAAATTTTCTGAAAAGATATTTTTATTATATTCCCAGCATAATAAAAACATTTTATATTTTACTTTGAATGTAAAAACTATGATAAAAGTAATATTTTAAAAGCCATAATATTAAGGGCTTCGTATGCATTGTGTCATTTCGTCCTCTCAAGAGTTCTATGAGGTGGCAATTCTTTTGTTTATTCCCATTTTTCAAGAGAAACCATTGAGGCCTACAGTTGCATGAACTAGGTCACACAACAGTCATGGGAAGGTCCAGGATTAAAATTCAGGCCTGTCTTGATTGTAGAGCTGCAGTTCTCATCATTCTTCTCTCCTTTCCTAGAACTGCAAAGGATACACAGTTTGCAAATGTTTTTTATGTTTACATGCAGATTTGTAAGCAGTGCTGAAAAACTATAAAATGAGAAATCGTGATTGAAAATCATAGACTTTTGTGAATACTAGTTTGCATCCGTGTTCTGCTATTGATGTGCGTTTCAGGATAAGTAAGACAGTAATCTCTATAATCTTTTCCTCCCTTTAGCTTTGTAATAAAATCGTATTTCTGGTGAGTTTTGTTGGAAATCGTGGCACGTTCACCCGAGGGTACCGGGCTGTCATCCTGGATGTGGCCTTTCTGTACCATGTAGCATATGTCCTGGTTTGCATGCTGGGCCTCTTTGTCCACGAATTCTTCTATAGCTTCCTGGTGAGTACCTCTCCACGTGGACAGTCACTGCTGGAAAAAATACACAATGCTGCTGCTTCTTATGCTCTTCCTTTGATTTTTTTTTTTCTTTAAACAAGGCCTGACATTTAGGACAAATTATGTTATTTTTAGAATTTCATAGGAAAAGAATGAGTTATCATCATTTTTAGTCTTTTTCTTTGGGAAACCACGTGGGCGGTGGAGTCCTTTATCACCCCTCGGAGAAGCAACCAGCCTCCCCACCTCTTGACCCAGGCTTCATATGACAGATTGCTTTTGGTTTCAGCCAAATAATATTTCCCTTTACATTTAACGATTCTCCAACAGTGTGTGGGAGACAAAATAGGTCTTGGGTACTGAAATCATTGTGTTTTATTTATAATATAAAAAATTATTTGTCTCTATAGAATGGCATGGCAGTGAGAATGAGGGGCTAAAGAGTCAGCCTACCAGAAAGACAGTGAGTCTTAACAAGTTTGGGGTTTAATACGTTTATGTCATTGCTGTTAAACCTATCTATATATCTTTAATTCATTAAATGGATTTTTCAGATTATTTCTAGAGGTTTTATTTTCCCTGTGGTTATCAGTTTTCCTTCTTACATCTATATTGTTGTATAGCCGTAAACCAGGAAAGAAGTAAATACAAATTTTCAATAATGTTTCGAAACTTGAAAAACAGATTAGCATCATGATTTTATAGAAATTATTTATTTATATCGCCAGCGTATGGTTGACATGCAGTAGAGACCACTGTCCAGCAAAATGAATCCTGAAAAGTAGTGGAACACCTAAAAACATCTTGTTGACCCAATTTGCTTGGGTCATGCGGGACACTTGCGTCCTATTATCTTACACACCTACGTGGGAAGACTGAAATGAGGCCAATCTTCCATTTACCCTCATGCACATGAAAGAACCACACTGGACAGTGGATTTGTCTATTATATTTTGATACAAACTTACCTTCTAGGCAGAGAAGTTAGATCATTTTTAGTTAGATCATAGTAGGTATTTTTCTGTTCCAGTAATGCAAATGAATTCTTTCTCTGCCCTGATTCACCAGAAAAAGTTTTATTTTTTTCCTTGCCTATGATATATAAAGTCCTATTATACCCAGCACTTTTACCTAACTATGACATGCAATATTCTATATTTTTAAACCACTCTATTGAAGTATGATTGCCATACAAAATGCTATATGCAGTTAATGTATACAAGTTGATAAGTCTATAATAGTTTCGTATATCAACTTTCTTATTTATAAAATAGACAGGGAGAGTTGGTGAGACCAGTAATATTAAGATCCATTAAACAGAAAATATGAAAAATAGATGAAATTATGTTCGTAAATCTCGATGTTTTCTAAGGAAAGGTGTTTGACGAAATAAAAGTATATTTAAATTATTATGACTTACAAATAGTAATGTTATTTTTATGTTATTTAATCCTGTTTTCTAGTTTTCTTTTCCTCTTTTGTCTTTCAAATCATATAATACTGGTGCCAATTTTTTTACTGAGTTAGTTGTGAGAAGCATGTAGTCCATTTTCATGTTTAGAGTACTAGAAAGAAATTGTAATATACAACAATGGTGTTTGAACGTCAGTCCTCTAGATTTTCCTTTCAGAAATAAACAGAAAGAACCATCAGCGTATCTAATATCAACACCTTTTACACTCACAGGATTCTGATTCCTTGGGCATAGAATGGGGCCCAGGAATATACATTTTTAGCAAGCATCTCAGGGTCTTCTGAAAGCTCTAAACTTCCTCTAGAGTCAACCTAGAGCAGATAGCCGGATTTTTTTTCTTTAAGCCCCTCTTGAGTTAACTTAAAGGAAAATCTCAAGTATGTCAGCTTAATGTTTAAAATAGAATACCTAGAATGCCAACAGTTTGGAAGTTGAATTTGCATTCATTAATTTGTACTAAAGAATATTAAATTTATTTCTAAAGATGGCTGCTCCTTCTGAGAGATAAACAGATAGCAAAATAGTTAAACTTCTTTTTTTATTGAATCATCATAAAATATTAGTTGCTTAGGCGAGAAAACAAATAAATACCTATATAGCAGTTGTTGGCAAGACTGCAGTTAAATTGGACAGCAACTATATGACCCTCAATACTCAGAAAACAGTATATAACAAGACATTGGTGTTTCTGAAAAGATGTATGACATATAAGTGGTCATTTTATCCAGTTCAGAAATTTTAATTACTGCCTTACAGATAGCAAAAGACAAACTTGAATTATTCCAATTTTTAAAAAACTATTGATTTCCAAACAGATATTTCTACTTTTAAAAAAGTGAATATTAGCTTTTTATGATAAAACATGTGCTTGCTAATGTAGAATTTCAGCTTGGTAATGTTGCAATAAATAAAATTATTCTTGTTGTTGACTACAGATAGCAAATACATAGGTTCTTGACTAGTGCAAAGGTTTTCTGCTACTAAAGACAAAATGGCTAATAGCCCATTAGCGAAATGATGCCCATTAGCAAAATCGTGTATTGTATTTTTGTATATACCTCTGTTTCCAAAAGTATATAGTGAAGTAGTAGGTTTTGTTTTCATTATATACCTTTAGTAAGGAAAGATGTTTGCATTTGTCAAATATTTTTTAATTTCATATGTTTTCTATTGCACCCACCTCATAAAATTGTTCTTATAATTTTACCTCTAATCTCTTAATTATATATTTAATGAATTTGTCAATTATTCATTACTTAGGAGGAGCTAATTCAGCTTTCTCACTTTACCCATTTTATATATTTCAAAAGTAACTGTAGTAAGAGTAAAGATAAAGAATAAGTAGCTAAGCTAGTTAAGTACAATATTATTTTTCTAAATTAATTTGAAACTATGCTGTTTCCAATTGATATTATATTGGGTATAAAACCAATAAATGCACATAATATGTGCTGTGTTAAATTTATCTTTATTTTATAAGTTTATTAATACATTTCAATGGAAAAAGAAATAGATTTTTTTTCTGGTTCGTTTTTAAGGTGGTTTAGGTTTCTTTTTTTCTTAAATAGATAAACTATAATGGCTTGCATTTGTAATTGTATTTATTTTTACTGACCTTTTGTTCCATTGAAGTTTTTGGTTTTTATTTTCTTCATTTTGTAGCTTTTTGATCTAGTATACAGAGAAGAGACTCTGCTCAATGTCATTAAAAGCGTCACACGAAATGGGCGCTCCATTATTCTAACTGCAGTCCTGGCTCTCATTCTCGTCTACCTGTTTTCCATTATTGGATTCCTCTTTTTGAAGGATGACTTTACTATGGAAGTGGATAGGCTGAAAAACCGGACTCCTGTTACAGGTATTGCTATTACCACTGAGTGGGCTCCTTCTAATGGCAGAAATGACTTGTGCATAGCTTGTTAACAAGACTGTAGACAAATCACTAATGGGGAAATACTTTCTTTCATTCCTTTGAGAACATGTTCTTGTTGACTGCTGAGAGTCAGACGTGTGAAATACTGTCAGGCTGGTCTATTAGCTGTCATTGTATACAGAGAAACACATGAGAACATCGGCTAAGTTCAGTCTCAGTAAGAATGTTTCTGTAATGCTGACTGTATTCCAGAAGACAGTCAACAACTGCCGTGCAGAAGAATAGCTTTGAAATTCTTTTCCCTGTTCTCCCCCCAAACCAACACCTCGCATTATTCACAGCCGTTACTCCGTACAGGTTTGATCACAGTATCATGCAGCACTTAAATGATTGAAAATGATAAATGCTTTGGTTTGGGAACCATCAGATAATAAATTTGGTACAGAAGACATGCGCAAAACACTGTGATTAAAAAACCAAATCTGTCAGTGTGGGATTGTCGGAATTTGTGTACAATCTTTGCTTTTGTTGTTGACTGTTGACACACCCTTTCCTATCGCCTGTAGCGTTAGGAATTATTCTTTCCACATGATTTTGAGTTTTTTATGTATTATACTTTCTCATGGTTTCTTTTTTCACCTTTCCTACCTTTTGCTACTTTAGTTAAATTTCATTTTTCTCTTTTTATCCATCCCCTACTTTGCTAGATAGGAATCATCGCTTTGATGACTCCAGCCTGTAATCTCTGCACTCTGGGAAGCCAAGGTGGGCAGATCACCTGAGCTCAGGAGTTTGAGACCAACCTGAGCAAGAGTGAGACCCTGTCTCTACTGAAAATAGAAAAACTAGCCAGGCATGGTGGTGGGTGCCTGTAGTCCCAGCTACTTGGGAAGCGGAGGCAAGAGAATTGCTTGAGCCTAAGAGTTTGAGGTTACTGTGAGCTATGGAGCCACACCACTCTATTCAGGGTGACAGAGTGAGACTCTGTCTCAAAAAAAAAAAAAAAAAAAGAAAGAAAGAAAGAAAGAAAAAAAAATGATTCTGTACTTTGCTGATAGTTTTTCTGAGTGATTTCTGACTATGGATTGTAGAAAAGGGAAACCACAAAATGACACTCTCTTGCCTCAAACCATTAAATTTTAAACTAGGATTTAATTAGTTTAAATACCTTATAAATGACGTGGTAGTATATTTTTTAGATTTGGGGATAATTAAGTGGCCTTTAAGTCTGTTAGTAAGTCTAAGTGAGCAAAGCACATAATAAAAACGTCATGTGCATGGATTGAAAGTATAAACTTGAGACTCTCCTGAATTTCGTACCTGCGCGCTAGTATTTATTCACAGGAACATAAAATGTCTTCTGTTACTGACTTTCTTGCTCTTACTTAAATGCTACTTTTTCCAGAGTTTTATGTCAGTATTTAGAAGAAGAGCTCACACATATATGCCTCCCAAAACTTATTCAATTTTTTGTGAATCATAAACTGTCTGCTATTAGAAATCTCCACGTTTTAATTACTAGATTTAAGGCATGACCATATTGAGTTACTCAGTACAGAATGAATCGAAAGCTAATGAATCATTATTTCTAAATTCAAAATGTGTACAGCAGTTATTGTCTCATAAATCCCAATGGCAAATATTTTGTGTTATTTAAAAAGTATGTTCATATTATTATATTACTAATATATTTTCCTTAGAAGTACCTTCTGTTTTACAAAATAGGTAACACAGAACCTAAAATTTTAAGCTCTTTATTAAAAATATTTATGCACATTTATATGAAAAGCTGTTAAATAAAACTCTTGTAAACATGATGAAAATCTAGCATCTGGGAACAGTTAACAAAGTTAAATTCTGGATTCTTCATAGATTGAGAGTATATGTGATACAATGCCTTAGAAAAAGCACCCTTGTTTTCACAACATCTTAAATTTCATTTCTAATGTCATTTGTTGTCTTTATTGATACATAGCATAAAGCTTATTCTTGTAAATACTGTATATTTACTTCCAAAGCTGACTGTATGTGTTGAATGAAGTTATTGAGGATAACACAATGGGTAGCAGGTGAAATTTGGAGTGCAGGAGAGGTACCCAGTTCTTCCGTGAATGTGCAAGAATGATCAGAAACCCAGAGGGTTCTGAAGCTGAATGGCAAAACCTTCACAGGTATCTGTGAGAATGGAGGGTGGATAATTTGCAAACAGCATTAGGATTCTAGGAGAACGCAGATCCTCCCTGTGTGACCAGAAGAATCTTTAGCTCAATAAATTACCGCCACTTGAGCACTGTTCAGGGGAATCTGTATCTTAGAAAAGCCTGCTGTGGCAGTATCTTTGACCCTTGTCCCTCTGCTCCATTTTCAGTGCCATCCTCCTTCTTCTCCTCACTTCTGCTCATCCAGAGCCCTGCAGGAGCTCCCTCTGTGGCTCCGCACCTTCAGTCTCTCTTCTGCCTGTCCACTCAGTCTACCCACAGCTCTGATTCTTTCTCTCGCTGGTCACAAACTTTGTCTGGCGCTGCAATGGCTGTGGGAGTCTTGGTTCAAAGCAGCTGGTGAGTAGCCCTTGGTCACCCTGCTCTGTGCCTTTGTCGGCCTTGGTGCCTTTGTCAGGAAAATACTGCACCGTTTACTCCTGCCTCATCTTCATGTGTGTAAATCCCGTGACTCCTTTAGATGGACCTTTCTCCAGAAACCTTTCTGACTTTTTTTCCCCTTCTAGAATTCACATCTCCCTCCTCTAAAAATGCATTCCCTTTTTTAAAACCCATACTTTCTCCAAACTGCTATAGTTGTATCTGTGTCTGTTAACTTGATTCTCCAACGCCTGGTCTCTGGGCCCTCAGGAAACATTTATGAAGTAGGGGGATGGCCACAGGGAACACCCCACCCTTCTCCCCTCCTGGCCACCCCAGCCCAGGTCAGTGCAGATGGTTGTGTGTCTGCCCTAGGCAGAGGGACAGGGAGAGATGGAGCCATTCTGTGGCTTCCCCACTGCCCCCCATTAAAGAGGGCCCTAGTGTTCATGCAGCAGGGAACTCCGGCCCCTGTGCACCTGTTGCATGTTCCTCCAAACTCCAGCTGCCACTTGCCCTTTCTAGCCCCACCTTAGCTGAGGAGTGAGGAGTCAGAGAATCAGGGTAACCGTGCTGTGGCATTGCTTGCAAATGCACTTGAATGTTGCCTCAGCCATTTGTCTGCACAAATGAACCCCACCCCACCCCCCATCATGTGGACTTCCCTTGCTGGCTTGATGTGAAAAGCAGGTTTAAGAGGAAATCTTTACTTCCTATTTGTTTTTGTTTTTTAATTTTTTTTGTATAGATAAAAGTTTGTTTCAGGCAAATAAAAAGGATACTGTTGGCTGTTCTATTCCAGGCCGGGGAAATAGGTAGTGAGCCAGCAAGCAGATGGATTCCTGGGGACTGTGGAAGAATAGAAGATCCTGAACAGGGTTCTGGCAGAAGATTCCTGCTCCCTCAGGCATTTTATGCCCTCATTACCTGAAGCCTTGTGTCAGCAGCTGAAGGCTCAGGGACCACCAACTTCATTGAAGGGACTGTTCCTGGCTTCCCAAGTCAGAGCCCTGAATGCATTTGGCCATAGAAACATTATTACACATGGTAGTTACCACCTACAGTATTGTTAACACATTATCTCAGCCACTTAAAAAAGGTATAAAAGGCTTTTAGCAGGTTGGTCCATGAACCCATTCTCCATTTTTAAAAATTCTTCAATAGGCAAAACTGTACTGAGAGTTTCAAACTAACTAAGAGATTTTACAACACAGTTGAGTTGGAGTACAAGCACCTTTAATTTATATGCCTTTATCACTGGAAGTTCATTGCTTGCCATTTGCATGTTTGTCTCTACCATATTCTACTTTTGTCTTCTTAGGTGGTCATCAGGTGCCTACCATGACCTTGACTACCATGATGGAGTCATGTACTAAGGAGAACTGTTCACCCACGTTACCAGCTTCAAATACAGGTCTGTGGAAAGAAGTCTGAACCAGGACAGTATGAACTTGATCCCTCTGAAGTTCTATTGGCAAATATTACCTCTTAAGGAATAGCTCTAGGAATCTCACAGTGAGTTGAAATAGAAGAACAGAGGGTAAAAGAACCAAGAGGATTCAAACTGGTGGAGGGATTTCCATAATGGTGATTTTGTACTCCCTTCTTATTTCTTATACTCGTTCTGTTCATGAGAATTTACCTTGTGATATATGCTGCTAACAATTCTCTTACCATATTGCAATTCATACTAAGTGATCCCCTTTTAATTGCATAGCGTATACTCCAAGATCTAGAAGAACACGGGCTTAGAACACAAAAAATTTGGCTGTAGTCTCAGACCTGCCACTTCCTGCCTCAGTGTCTTGGATATGTTGTCCACATTTTCTGGACTTTGTTCAAACGGCTTGCTGAGTGAGAGCAGAGGCAGGGAATATTAGAATATGAAACTTTCCTACCTCCACAGGATCATATGAAACATTTTATTTATTTATTCCAATGGCAGGAGTCTAGAAACTATGGCATGCATGATGTGTAATGAACTGTAGAAGAAATAAGTAATCTGTTTCCTGAAGCCGCCAAGATTTACCGAGTGGGTGTTTTAAAATATTTCAAAAGTTGTCATGTATTAAAAAGAAGCAGATTTAGTACGAGTAGATGTGTTGTGTCTGCAGAGGGCACAGTTGAACTCAGGGAAGATATGAGAAGAAAGAAGCAGCACAGAGTGAGAATGCAGTTCCCCACTTTCCACCTGGGGAGCACATTGTCTAGATGTAAAGGAAAGTGCTTCCTTCCTTTTTTTTTTAAATTTATTTCAGGTTAATGGGAGGGTACAAACAACCAAATCATAGTATTTAAATTTGTTAAATAGAGTCCCTCTTGTAGTTATGTCCTGTACCCAAAAGGTATCCCATATACCCCTACATTGTGCCCATTCAGTGGGAGAAACCCCAAACCCCCTCCCCTCTCCCCTGTTCCTTCTCTCCCTTCTTTCCTTCCCCCTCCCCCCAACTTGAATTGAAATGAGTTTTTCTCCCATGTGAATTAGATCAGAATTAGATCAGCTTTCTTTCTTTCTTTTTTTTTTTTTTTTAATTTTATTTCATTGCTTAGCTCACTGCAACCTCAGACTCAGGCTGTGGGCATCCCGCTGCCTCAGCCTCCGGAAGCCGCTGGAATTATAGGCACTCGTCGCCGTGCCCAGTTAGGTTTTTCCATTTTTTTCATGAGTCGGGGTCTTACTCTCACTCAGGCGAGAGTGTCGAGCACCTGAGCTCAAGCAATTCTCCCTCCTCAGCCTCCCACAGTGCTGGGATTACAGGCATGAGCCACTGTACCCTGCTCAGCTTGCTTTCTTAAGTTGGCTTTTTCCTTCAGATGTTGAGGAAAAATGGATAGTCCCGTCTACTGACTAAATATTTAAGCACACAAATGCATTGCATCCCGTGTCCCAGCAGCTGCAGGCACTGTGAGAAGCTGCCCCCAGGACTTCCCTCCCCATCCCTTGCTCCCCCAGTCAAGGCTCACAATGAGAACACACTCATACCTAATGTGATTGTGCTCTGCAGTTTCCAACATCCTGTTACAGGCATCCTCAGGTTTAAACAGCTCGTATTGCTTCAGACCTCCTCGCATGTTCTAACAGTGACTCCTGTTATGCTACTTCACAGCAAACAGTTGAGTGGTGCTGTATTATTCTGGATGCTGGAATTTGGAACCACATTCACCCATAATTGTCTGATTCTTGGTTAAAAAAACTATTCTTCCCTGCTTTAGCTGTCAAGCCATAAATGCCCATCCTATTCTCATATGATTGAATTTGGGATTTCAGGTAGAAACCCATGTGTTTATTTCTATCTACTTCTGCCAGCCCATAATCCCAGGATGTCCTATTTTGTCCAGTGAGTAGCTGAAGAGTTCTCTGGCCAGATGATCCCTAAATCCCAGGTCCCTTCCAGTTCTGATGTGCCCTGACCTCCTGGTGTGTGTCTGGGTCCTGATCCTGTCAAGCAATATTTATTCTTCCTCGTGTCATCCTTCAGTTTGATAATCTCTGGAACAGGGGGCTAATAAACTATGTCCCTTGGGGAAATTTGACTTGCTACCTGTTTTTTATGTAGCCCTTGATCTAAGATTGATTGTAAATTTTTTTTTTTTTTTCAAGAAAAAGATGTGGTGAAAACCATATATAGCTCACAAGACCTGAGATGTCAAACTCATTTGTTGTCAGCTTGCAGAATGGGTCATAGTCCCAAATTCAAGTATACAGGTTTTCCTCTCTTCTTAGCATTATCCGTGATTTTAAAAAAATCACAGAGAGCTATTTTGAAAATTTGGCTGTAGTTTAAGTAATTGGGTAAGATTAAATATCTCTTGGGATCTTTTTAGGCCACCTTGAACTTCAGTTTCTTGTCACCAGTACTTGTTATCTGCTTTTCAATTCAACCTTCTTTCTCATTAATAGAACATGAAAAATATGCAAAAAAGTGTAGATTATTGCCAACATAATATTTTACGTTAAAATACTTAAATTTTTATATTAATATTAACAACACAGTTCCAAGTATAGTGATGCTATGCCTGAGTTGGTCTTCTATCTCCATGTATTACTTTGAAAAATTATTTCCTTAATAAAGGAAATAGACTTTGTGTTTTGATTTTAAAAACAAAATATTGCTTTGCTAGTGAACCAGCAACAAAGCTAGTGCTTCTTCTCCCAGGGTCTGCAAGGAGGGCTAACCCAGTCGGCCCAGAGAAGCATCTGAATTAGTGATTTTCACCCACAGCCTAGCAGCCAAGTGCTTCTATGGCACAGAGATAACTGCTGGGACCCACTCTCCTAGAATGAGATCTTCCAGGTGAGGATTTCCCAGGATGATTGGTGGCACAGCTCTGTGCAGTCATGTAAATTTTAGGCTTTATGCAATGCCCAAGGCACTCCTGTTGATGCTCAACCAAATACTCTATTTTAACTATTACATACATTACCACAAATTATGACATTTTGATACTAATATTTTTATAAAACAGACGAGTGGTTAAGTTCACTCAGTACAAATCTTTGATGATGGTGATATTAATGGTAAAACAAGCCTTGTATATTCATCCCTTCCTCCATTCATTCGTACAGTGATCCTTACTGACCCCACGCTATTGGCCAGCATTGTGCTATAGGAGTTGAGGCCACAAGACTGAATAAGCAAACATGATTCTGGCCCTTATGGAACTTACAGAATAGTAGTGGAAGCATAAAAGTTTATAAATCAAGGCAAGTATTACCTAGAGTGCCACGACTGATAATACAAGACACCTGGCTATAGGTAGATTAAACAGAGACCTTTCTAAGGGGAGTTATTTAAGCTAAGACTTGGAGGATGAGAAGGAGCTGGCCAGGCTACAGGGAGGAAGACGTGTACTGGGCACAGGGAACATCGTGGAGGGAAAGCCCTGAGCCTGGTCAAGGAGCTGGGGAAGGTGGACTCCTTTGAGGCACTCCACCATGCACACGGTGGGCATTACGCCACTTCATCATCACAGTAACCTGTGAGGTAGAGAGATACTACTAATTATCCTCACCTTTTAGGGAACAACACTGAAGGACAGAGCCTTTAAGTGGGTTGCCAAGATCATATAGCCCATAGATCAATGGAAATCAATGTAGATCCAGAGCCTGTGCTCCAGCCTTCTATTTTATGGCCGTCTAGTTAAAAGATTCATGTCTAGGAATTATTTCCTCCCTCACCAAAATTTAGAGATGATTAAATCTCTGCTTATCATCTTGCCTTTCTCTGAGAATGTTTGGGTAGATTTTCTTAGAGCGTGTTACTTACAAAAGGCAATTTCTTTAGAAAATAAATATTCTCTATGACACATTGACCAACCAGAGTTGATTTTGCCTCCACCTTTAACCTCAAGGGCCATTTGACAATGTCTAGGGCTGTGTTTGGTTGCCAGGGGTGCTACTGGCATTGAGTGAGTGGAGGCCAGGGGCTCTGCCTAACATCCCACATTGCACTGCACAGTCTTCACAGTAAAGAATCATCTAGCCCCAAATAGTAAGTGTTAGGGTTGAGGAACTCTGTTCTCTTGGGACATTGGTTTAGAACTCTGAATACAAGTCTCTTATCCAAGACTTCCATGAAAACCTTTAAAACCTGATATTCATATTATACAAAGAACATAATTTTCCCCTTTCTCTGTGGACAAGTGTGGGGATTCTTCCTCTCAAGCATATCGCCCCATGCCCAACATCTCCATCTTTTTTAGGCTGCAACAGAGCTAGAAGTTAGGGGAACAAGGTACAGACAACTTGGCAAGGAACGCTGCCAGAGTAGGGAGGAAAGCAAGGATTCCAGGGAAGAGCAGAGGAGTTTCAGCCCTGGAGGTATGTCGCAGTCACTGTTGGGAGCCAGAGATGTTGGCTATTGCTGTTCATGATTAGGGATTATTCCTAAATCAGTACAGGATGCTTGTATTAATCTACTCTTCTGTACCATTTTTCCTTTTGACATTGTAAGGGATAAAATTCATTTGAAAATTTTGTGGCTTTGACCTTCTAGCCCTTGCCACCTTTAAATTTTGGCTGTGTGTTTTTCACTGCAAAAATACGGTGAAAGCTAGAACCCAATGTTTGTCATGCAGTGTGCATCACTTAAATGTAAAAATAACTTCTATGTCTAAAGCCAGGATTACAATTTAATTTGCAAACCCTAGTGTGCGTTTGTGACAGCCTTAGTTTGTTACCTTCTGGATAGCAGGTCTGTTATAAAAGGCCCAGACATACACAGTAGTTTAATAACAAGCCTCGTGGTGATTGGAAGGCAGAGAAGCCAGCTCCCTGGAAGGCTCTTGCAGATGCATTAAGGTCATTGTCCCAGCAGCAGAAAATTCACACAGTAACTGGCAACCAACTGTGGTTAAAAAAACAAAAAAGAAATCTCTAATATTTCATTTGTTGCAAACCCCCCCAATTCCTGAACAAAAATATTCACTTAAAAAATAACCCGATAAAGTAACTCTTCTAGAAAAGCAAGGCCTTCTCTAAGCAATTTACAAAATATAATAATGATATTTTATAAGTAAAAATAATTTGAATGTACGTAAAAAGGAGGAAGTTTACAGATGTGTAATATTTATGAATAATACATATTTAATATGTTTTGGTATTTTACTTTAATAGAAAAGATAGATGAATACTGGAAACCAGTAAGCCTAAATGCATTCTACATTTTGGCTTCCCACTGGGTACCTAGTGTTTCAATTTTTTTTTCTGGTTAAAAAATTTTGAAACAGCATTTCTATAATGAATTGACTATAATTAAAACTTAAGACTAACAAACACGAGGTTTTCAGTTGTACTCTAGCTTTCAAATGTATCTTGATTATGATCTATTGCTTTCTAAGGAACCATAAAAAACTGAATAATTATGAAGGTAGGGAAAATGGCATTATTTAATACTTTTATTCATATACCTCAGATTTGGGAAAACTATTTCAGCACCAAAGTGTTCTTATTCCTTTTCCAATAGAAATATTTTATTTCTATTATGAATTAAGAAAAAATATTTTACTAGTCAGCTGAAAATGAGGATAATTTGACCTCTTATTGTTCAATTTGTTGATTATTTTGAAAACCTTACTGTTCTATAAGATTTAACAGATTGTGTACAAATAAATTAGAAAACCCAGAAGAAATGGATGAATTCCTGGATACAATACAAGCCTACCAAGATTGAACCAGGAAAAAAAATCCAAAGCTTGAGTAAACCAATAAAAAGCAACAAGATAGAAGTAGTGATTAAAAAGTCTGTCATCAAAGAAAAACCCAGAACCTGATAATTTTACTGCTAAATTCCACCAAGCATTCAGAGAAGAGCTAATCCGAGTCCTACTTAAACTATTCAAACAATCCAGCAGGAGGGAATACTCCCAAACTCATTTTATGAGGCCTGTATAACAAAACCAATGATAACAAAATCAGATGAAGATAAAACAAAAAAAGAAAACTATAAACCCATATCTTTGATGAACATAGAGGCAAAAATACTCAATACTCAACTTAAAATACTAGTAAACCAAATTCAGCAACACAGTCAAAAGATTATTCATCATGATCAAGTAGGATTCATCCCAGGGATACACAGATGGTTTAAAATGCAAAAATTAATCAATGCAAGACATCATATCAACAGAATAAAGGACAAAAACCATATCATTTCAATTGATGTTAAAAAAGAATTTGATAAAATTAAACATCCTTTCATAATAAAAAAAAAAAAAAAAACAGCAACTAGGTATAGAAGAAACTTGCTCTAGCATGATTTAAGCCCTATATGACAGACCCACAGCTGATATCATAACTGATTGAGAAAAAAAAGATGAAAGTCTTTCCTCTAAGATCTAAAACAACACAAGGATGCCTACTGGTATTCTACATGGTACTGCAGATTCTAGTTAGAACAATCAGACAATCTATAAAGAAATAAAGGGCACCCAAATTGGAAGGGAAGAAGTCAAATTATCCTTATTTACAGATGATATGATTGTATACCTAGAGAAAGCTAAAGACATCACACAAAACAAAAACTATTAGAACTGATAAGCAAATTCAGTAAAGTGGCAGGATACAAAATCAATGTACAAAAATCAGTAAACAATCTGAAAAAGAGGTCAAGAATATAATCCCATTTACAATAGCTATGAATAAAATACCAAGGAAGAAACTTAACCAAAGAAGTGGAAGGTCTTTATAATAAAAACTAAAAAACATTGATTAAAGAAATTGAAGAGGACACACACACACACACACACACAAAACAACAACAATAACAATAACAACAACAACAAAAAAAAAAAAAAATAGAAAGAAGCTGCATGCTCATTGATTGGAAGAATCAGTACTATTAAAATAGCCATACTACCCAAAGCAACCTACAGATTCAATGCAATTCCCATCAACATACCAATGATGTTTTTCACAGAAATAGAAAAAATAATCCTAAAATTTATATGAAATGATAAAAGACCCAGAATTGCTGAATTCATCCTGAGCAAAAAAGAACAACACTGGAGGAATCACATTGCCTGACTTCAAATTATACTACAGAGCTGTGGTAACCAAATCAGCATGGTGTCAGCATAAAAACAGACACGACCAATGGAACAGAATAGGGAGCCCAGAAATAAATCTACACATGTATAGTGAGCTTAACTTCAACAAAGTTGCCAGAAACTGTACCATGAAGAAAGGACTGTCTTTCAATAAATGGTAACAGGAAAACTGGGTACCCATATGCAGAAGAGTGAGTCAAAATAGACCTTTATCTCTCATCTGATTAATGGCTTAAATCTAAAACCTGAAACTATAAAACTACTAAAACAAAACATTGGGACTTCTTGAGTAATACCCCCAAAAACATAGGTAACAAAAGCAAAGTTGGACAAATGGGATCACATTACATTAAAAAGCTTCTGCACAGCAAAGGAAACAACCATCAACGTGAAGTGACAGCCACAGAATGGGAGGAAATATTTGCGCACCACCCCTCTGATAAGGATTAATAACTCCTTACAGATTAAGAATATATAAGGAGCTTCAACACCTCAATGGAAAAAAGTCAAATAATCTGACTGTAAAATGGACAAAAGATCTGAATGGCCATTTCTTAAAAGAAGACATACAAGTGGGCAATGGGTATATGACAAAAATGTTCAACATCATTAGTCATCAAAGAAATGCCAACAACCAACCTACAGTGAGATAGCATCTCACCCCAGTTAACATGGCTTCTATCAAAAGGCAAGGGTGAATTCTGGCAAGCATTGGATCCATAGCCAAGACAAGGAGTCAACCTAAGTGTCCGTCAACAGATGAGTGGATAAAGAAATTATGGTGCATGTATACAATGGAATATTATATTGCCTCAAAAATGAATGAAATCCTCCCATTTGCAACAGCATGGATGGAACTTGAGAATATTATGTTAAGTGAAATAAGCCAATCAAAGGAAGACAAATCTCACATATTCTCACTTGTATGTGGGAACTAAATGTTAAAAACCATCTCATGCAGCAGGAAGTAAAATGATGGTTACCAGAGGCTGTGAAAGGTAGCAAGGAGGGAAGGATAAAGTGGGGATGGTTAAGGGGTGCACAAACACAGCTAGACAGATAGAATGGACATTTAATAGCACAACAAAGTGACCAAAATCAACAAGAAGTTAGGGTATGCTTTGAAATAACTAAAAGAGTGGAATCGGAATCTTCCTAACACAAAGAACTGATAAAAATCTGAGGTGATGGATATGCCAGTTACCCTGATTTGATTAATTTAAAGTGTATGTCTGTATCGAAACATCACATGTGCCCTATAAGGATACATAACTATTATGTACCCATAATAATTTTTTTTAAATGAAGCCTAAAAAAAGCCAGCATTTTAAAAAGAGGATTTAATGGCCATCTTTTAATAATCACAGTAGCTAGAATTTTTTGATCCTATGTGCCAAGCAGTGTTCTAAATTCTTCATGTGTATAGATAGTTTTTTTAAATGTCTCCACATTAAGTCTACTCATATTTTCAATAATTCTTTCCTTTTACTTGTGAACATGCTCTCTCACTTCTTTTCTAAGTACCTCTGTTTTTATCATGACTGCCCCTCCCCCGACCAGCCATCATCACTTGGACCACTGCAGTTGCATCTGAAATCTTTCCTTGCTATGGTCTGTTTGCCCTCTTTCTGCACAAACTCTTCTTAGGTCCTAATTCAACTTCCCCCCATGGGTTCTGTTATTCCCTCAAACTCACGTCCAGTCTTCTTTTTTCATTACCAAATTTTTCTATAGCACGGTGCACTACACTTTCTCCTTCCATTTCTGCGTCGACTGTCTTTTCCCTTCCTATTTGCCGCCTTCCTATTGTTTCCACATGACCTTGTTATTTAATCCAGTGACCTGTATTTGCTGCTCATTGCTTTTGACTGCCCTGTAATTTTGACTGTTTTGATGCTCTTTCCATCTTTAAATGATTGTCTTGCTTGACAATCCTTTGGTCCACGGTATTCTCCCAGCTGTCTTGTCTTCTCTTTTTAAAATGTTTTCTTGTCTTCTCATCCTGTAAATGTGCACATCATCTGAGCTGCTTTCCTTGTCTCCATCAAAACACCCTCCATCCAGTTCCTTCTTCTAAATTGCCTATGTCTGTGATCTAATGGGACCATCTCTTTCCCAAGTCACCACGACTGCAAAGCCTCAGAGAAGTATTTACTGCCGCGCTCCCCCTCCTGCCTAAAGCCCGGTGAGCTCCCTTTCATCCATCCTTTGCCGTCTCACTGCCATTACCCTGGTTGAGGCTCACAGCACATCATGCTTGAATTATTGCAAGTGGCTTATAAGTGGTCTTTCAACCTCCAGCCCTTCCCTCCTCTTCAGTTCATCTGAATATATATCACTACTAGACAACTTGTCAGAAATCACCACATTGAATATTTTCTCCCTACCCCCAACTCAGGCTGCCGTGATGCTTCATTACCTGCCCAATAAAATCCAGACTTTACAGATTGCTCCCAGTTTATCACTCCAGCTCCATCTTCCACTCCTTTCATTTACACTCACTGGATTGCTTGCTGTTCTTGGCACAAGCATATATTTTTCTACCTCTGGTACTTTCTGTACATGCCATGTGAAATGCCTGCTGCTCAGTGACCAGCCAAGGCCAAGTCAGAGTCTGCCTTAAGTAGAGTGAGTCTCTCTAATTATCCATGTCTTTACATGGCTTTCTCTATTCTAAAATTTTGCACCACTTCTGTGTCTTTTTTTTTTTTTTTGCAGTTTTTGGCTGGGGCCAGGGCTGAACCTGCCACCTCTGGTATATGGGGCCAGTGCCCTACTCCTTGAGCCACAGGCACCGCCGCCCCTGTGTCTTTTTTTTTTTTTTTCCAGAGATGAAAAAATAATGTTGCCTATGCTGACCTTGAACTCCCAGGCTCAAATTATCATCCCATCTCAGCCTTGAGTAGCTGGGACTACACATGCACATCACTGCACCCAGCTTCTACTTCTGTGTTTTTTATCCCATGCTACTTTGTCTTGTATGTGTTTTATCTCATTCTGTTTTACTAACTAAATGGTAAACCATCTTTCCCCTGTTAAAAGTTTCTCAGTGGTTCCTTTTAATTTCAAGGTAAAGTTTAATTAAACCCTCCAGCTTGGCCTGGTACTGTAGCTCATACCTGTAATCCTAGCACTCTGAGTGACCAAGGCAGGTGGATTGCTTGAGCTCACAAGTTCGAGACCAGCCTAAGCAAGAGTGAGATCCCTGTCTCTACTAAACTAGCCAGGTGTTGTGGTGAGTGCCTGTAGTCTCAGCTATTTGTGAGGCTGAGATCAAAAGCATATTAAGCCCAAGAGTTTGAGGTTACTCTGAGCTATGATAATGCCACAGCATTCTGCCCAGGGCAACAGAATGAAACTGTCTCAAAACTAAAAAAAATTAAAATAAATAGATAAATAAACTCTACAGCTTGATGTATGAGTCTCTTCATGACTTAGTTCCCTTTTGCTTCTCTTGTCACATCTCCCAAATCCTCTCTGCACGTACCAAAGGCCCAGGCATTCCCATCTTCCAAGGGTTCCCCCACTGCTCCTAAGCTTTCATGCCTGTTTGCCTTTGCTCACCTCATTTCATCGCCTGGGACTTCTCCCTTGCTAGTTGCCTGGCCATGCTTACCCACTTTCCAGGCTCCACTCAGGCGCCAGCTCATCCAGATGCTGATGCCCTGGTCTGTAAGCTGTGCAAACACACATGTCTGCAGCACGCTATGGTGCTGCACAGCCCTTGTCCATCTGCTGACCCCTCTTCCTGTAGATAGGGACACTTTCATCTTTCCCACCTGCATTCCCAGCACCAGCCCAGTGGGCACTGAGGTAGTAAAACAAGGCAAGGGTGGTCTGGGGAAAGGTCAGCTATTTACACAGGTAACCACAAGGTGGCTTTGACCTATGTGAATTTACCATGACTCAGGGCCTGACTTTCAGGCTGAATGCTGGGGATCGTGGCTTAAGATATCAAGGGCAGATGTGTCTCACAATGGTAGACCCTTATTAACTAAGCCTCACAGAGGCTCCTGTATAAACCCAGCAAGCCCATGTACTGATCCTCATTGAGCAGGATGATTGGATTGTTATGGGCGTTGACTGACCAGGGCACTCTCCCCATTTACACTCCACATAAACAGTGATGCTCTCATCGCTCATTTGTAGCCTGTTGTATTGAGCTTGCCTGCCTCTGACAGCGCCCTCCTCTTGGAATGTGTCTCAGCATGGTTTAAAAAGAAAGACCTCAGCCAAATGGTGCAGGCACAGATTTCCAAACAAAGATATAAACATTGGGCCACATTGCATAATCTTTTTTTTTATTTCAAATTAACACGAGGGAACAAATTTTTAGGTTACATCGTTCCCATGTCCAAGGTAAAGTTCCAGTTGCAGGAGAGCCCCCCCACCCGGGGACATGCTGAACACTCTTGCATCGTGCACATTTGGTGAGATCCCACCAAGGCCCTCCCTCCTCCTGCCTGTTGCCCTCCCCCATTTCCCTCCCCTCTCCGTCTTCACCTCTCCCCCTTGCTAGACTATATTTGTGACATTTGATGTAATATAGCTTAACAGGTTTCAAATGGAAATAGCTGTTTTCACCTGTTTACTAGTCGTTTTATCATTCAAACAAGTATGTTGTTACCAGGAGTACACATTTGTGATGACATAAATTTTTCCTTGAACATATTATTAAATATTCCCTGTGACCAAAAATAAATAAAATTATTAAGAATTGCAAGACAAAAAAGAAATACCTCCAAGTAAAGTGAAAATATTGAGATCCCTCATCCATAAGATGTTAAAATGAAGTCATCTCACAAGAGGAAAATCAGCCTTTTCATAACAAAGTGCCCAAAACGCTGTTGCTCATGTGGACCAAGTTAGACTGAATTTTTGAGGGTGTTCTTGTTTTTATCTTCATGCTTTGACTGTGACCACACAATCCCAAAGTTTAGTGTCCTTGTGGTTCTTTAACTTTCCAGTGAGAAAATACATTTCCACTCATTTGCCAGTTATTAGGAATTCCTGATTCTAATATCCAACTTAACATACATTTTTCACTATTTTAAATGACGGAGACATTATGTTTCAGGTTTGATAACTATACCTTTAAGCATTATACGACCAGGAATTTTTATGTCATGTTATATGTTTTTCCTCTCTCTCTGTTTCTCTCTGAGCAGAATTTTTCACCTACATATATATATATTGTGCTTCTTATCAATAGCTCCAAGTTGGTCCTTAAGAAAGCTTAGACATTTAACCACAATATTGAAATCATATCTGCCCCCATTTTTAAGCACCTACCGTGTGTATGGGGATCTCTGCAAAGCATTTTGCTTATTTCATTGGAATCCTTAGCCCTCTGAACAGTTTAATCCTGAAATAGCCCTCCCCATTTTACAGATGAGGATTCTGAGGTTCGGTAACTTGCCCTCATCCTGATAACCAGTACAGAGCGGAATTTGAAGCCAAGCCCTGCAAGCTCGTATTCCAGGCTCTTGCCCTACAGTACTTTCACCTCCTGGGTGACAGGGCTGTTATTTTCAGGAGGTTTTGCCACAATCTCATCCCACCCCTGCAAGCACAATGAATATTAGCCCTCTTATATTTTGTCCTTTTCATTCTGTCATTTTCTACATATAGAAGAAACAAAAACATTTTACGACATGTGATGTATGGCTTTATCAATACATACCAGTCGGATGCTGCCACTTATGGGACAGGCGCTATGAGACTTCAAAACATCTCTTTCTATTCATGCATAATTAGGAATAGATCTTTGGAAGCAGTGAGAGTATATATTTTAACATAGGTTTCCTGCACTGTCACGTGTGTGTTTTGTAGTGGACGAAGAGTACGAGGATGGGATTGAAAGGACATGTGACACTCTGCTCATGTGCATCGTCACTGTGCTGAACCAAGGCCTCAGGAACGGCGGCGGCGTGGGAGACGTGCTAAGAAGGCCCTCGAAAGACGTAAGCCCCAAGAAAAGGAGAAGTAGAAGCACATATATTTCTTTAACCTTTCTTAGCATTTGCAATGTGGTTTTGGCTTTCGCATAGGAGGTGTGTATTATATCATTTGCTTTAAAAGTTTCACAGTGCCCATTAAAGCCAATCAATTGATCACCTAGAAATAGCGAAGGTACTAAAATCTATGTACATTAGGATTACAGAATGTTTCCAGGCTTATCTGTGTGTTGCGTTACAGCACTGAAATCATGGCTGTGGACTTCATATACCGAGTTGATTGTGACATAAATAACAGAAACGCGGCTGCCTCTTGTCTGTCAGCTTCCTCAGGCATGAAGATTTGCTCTTTGCTTCTGCATAGGAATAGCTTCCATTATTTATCCACGATGAATATAAAAAAATTGGAAAGAATTCTAAAAGGATTTCATGTAAAAGGATTCTAAAAGGAATTCTAAACGGATTTCTTGCCTTGTAAATGGCAGGGTAGAGAAATTTCTCCCTGGTTGCAAAATCTCAAGTGCCAGGGTAGAAGCTTGAAAAATCTTAGTTCTCCTTTCGCTGCTTGTATCATGTTGTCACATCATCTGGCCTGTTCACCCTTAGGTCCCTCAGCTATTAGACGTCTGGATTACGTGATCTCCAATTTGTATTTTAATACTATTTATCAGGGAGAAATAAGCGTGAGCTATATATATTTGGCCCTGTAAGACCAACAACAACCTTACCCCAAAAATTGAGAAATCATGAGTCCCTCCTCAGCTTCCTAATTCTGACCTTGGGAATGGTTCATGTCTAGCTGGCTTTTGTGGAGGGTCTGGGATAGGGGAGCACTATGCCAACATGCTTTAGCCAAAAGGGAGAATAAAGTAGTGTCTAAAGAAAGGTTAAGTCTGTCAATGGCAGGGAAATAGGGTTCTGAGAACAGGTTAGGAAGTTTTTTCTTATAACACTTGAAAGAAAATAAAGATTGAAAGTGAGTCTTATTTTTCCAGTTTGGGATATTGCTTATCCCAAACAAAATGTTAGCAAACATTTATTGAACATATTCTCTGTGGTAGACAATGCACTTAATCGACGTGCCTCAAAAGTGTGTATTTATTAATATGTTGTTTTAAAAAATTTTTTTCAGGAGCCCTTGTTTGCTGCCCGAGTGGTTTACGATCTTCTTTTCTTTTTCATTGTTATCATTATCGTTCTTAACTTGATATTTGGTGTTATCATTGATACCTTTGCTGATCTCAGAAGTGAAAAACAGAGAAAAGAAGAAATTCTAAAAACAACCTGTTTCATCTGTGGTAAGTGTTCCCTAGATACGAAAATAATAGGTGAATAAACTGTTTGCAGGGAAGAGGGGCTAGAGTATTTTTTATTTGTCGTGCTTTGAGAAAAATTCTGTCAAAATGAAGGCTGGATAAAATTTAGATTATGTAACTGAGCATTAGACTGGAAATCTTTGCTTCCATAAATAGATAGAAGAATTATATCTCCAAGCTATCCTGTCATTATTTCTCTAATTTATATGAGTCTCTGGGTATTAGAATGTGATGCAAAATGCCACAAGGGTTCACCAGCTGGCAAACAGGTTTTTAATCACAATAACATATTTATTATAGAACAGAATGATATTTATTTTATTTCATTAGAATATGAATCCCAAGGTGATATTTTTTTCAGCAGCATGGATTTCTGCTCACTGGCATCACTGTGATTTGGATTCTAAAGTGTACCTTCTCTCCGTTTTTAAGCTATCTCTCTCTGTGTGTGTGTCTCTCTGTCTCTGTCTCTCAAACACACACACCCTTCCTCCCCCCACCATGCTCTCCCTCAGGCCCACCCACCCTTCTCCTTACCCCCGTTGTTCCCATTGGTCCTGCCCTTGCCTCTACATCCATCAGCTCTTTCTGGCACCAGCTGTCTCAGTAGCTGATCTCGCTTTACCCTAGAATCCATCCTTCTCTTTGGATGATCACCAACACCTTGTCACTCCTGCCTTCCATTTTTCCATCTTGGGCTGAAGAATCTTTTGGTAAAAGTCACAAAATAAGCCAAGGGCTTTCACCACAATGTTTCACTTTACAACTTAAATTGAACTTCAATAAATTTCATTCTCTCCTTGGTTGTTCTTCTGTCAGCTATCTTATTCCACTCAGTGACTCTCCCGAACCTTCCCAACACTCCTGTAACAACATACTATATCCCAAAGAAACAATATAAGTGAGACACACCTTGTTCTGGGGTACTCCCAATCTCTTGTGAGATACAGACCCAATGAGTATTGTGTATTGTTATGTCAGGCATCAAGGTGAAGGATGGAGAAATTCACAGGGAGCTGCAAGTGCCCAAAGGAGGGGTACCTCTGCAGGTTGGCATAAGGAGCAAGGGAGAAGGGGCAGGAAAGCTTCTCAGAAGAGATGGTGACTGTGCCGATGGGAAAAGATGAAAGGGAGTTCACCAGATCAGAGCGGGTAGGATCGGATAAGTGAAGTCACTGTGGGGGGAAGAACAACAGTATAGGGAGTGTCTTTACTAACCCTAAATGGCTCGGTGCTGCTGAGCACACAGTTCAGAGCAGAGCACACCAACAGAGGCGGTTGACCCGGTCTTGCATGGCCTTTTATGTTAAGCAGCTTAGACTTTGTCCTATAGACTTATAGAGGATGGCAAACCATTAAAGAGATTTAAGCAGAAGAGTACAGGTTCTAATTTTTGTTTTAGAGCACTGGAAGCTTTGGAGGTCATTATCAGGGACAGTTCTAGAAGCAGAGTCACCAGGTAGGAGGTGACAGAGTCACAGACCTAGTGAAAGGTGATGAAAACTACTCCAGGGAAGTTAGTGGTGGCAGTATTAATGGTAGAAGGAATAGTCAAGAAATATTAAGGAGATAGAGTTTTTAAATCTTGATGGTTAGTAATGGATATAAAAGATACTTTGGGTGCCTGGGTGGATACTCATACCAACAAAAGATTGAGCTTGAGAAGAGATTAAAAAAAAAAACAAAAAACTTTAGGTAGTTTAACTGAATTTAACTTTGAGATTACTGAAATTGACCTATGTTGTAGACATCTCAGGAAAAGCAATGCTGGCCTTGGAAACCTGTCTGTCTCCTGGTCTTTCTCTTATATAGCTTCCTCTTGGCCCTTTCCTTCTTGGTCAGAATAACCATCACACTGGTGCACTACCTTGGGAAAAGGCCCTCTTCGTAAGTACAGACCAGAGGGATGGCACCTTCATCCTAAGACATAGTCATGTCTCCCATATTCTAACAACAAAAAACATGAACAACAAAATAAGCCTGTCATTCAACCACAATTCCTGCCCCTCCAAGCTTTCCCTTCCCTGTCAGATTCTCCTTGGCTTTTCAGTTACTAAGAAGCCTGTACTCTATCAATTCCTTAAAATACCACAATAACCCTCATCAAAATGTCGGCATGTTCTCAGATCTCACGGTTCATTTCCTGCTGACCTTTTTTTTTTTTTTTTTAATTAATTTATTTTTATTGTTAAATCATAGCTGTGTCCTGCTGACCTTTCTTCTCCCTCTGTTTGCTTATTCTCGGCTTCCATCACAGGGTCCTTCTCTTCCCCCCAAATCCCTAGAGAGAAAATGTTAATTTTGTCACTGACCCCTTGTCTCTTCTCCATCCTCTTCCTCGACATCCCGTTCTGCAAATTATTGCCAAATACGCATCCTCAGTGCCTCTCCCCAGACTTTTCCCCTTTGTTCTTAGTTGTTCACTGACCAGTTAGACAAGCGTGTGTTCCCGGCACCACACTCTCCATGTCCAAAACCAATGTCCCATCTCATTCCATCCCCTTCCCCTAACCAGCTCCACACCTAGCCCTGCATGATAACATGTGACACCCCACTGTGCCTTCAGTGAGCTGGGCTGGGAGCCCCACCATCATTTTGGACATCACCTTTTTCCCTTGCAGGTGCACCAGCTGCCTTGTGCTAATGAACCTGCCTACAGAGTCTCATCAGGTCCTTCCATATATTCCCACAGCCACACCTTGGTTTTTTAGGCTCCCCCTTGCTCACATATCCCAGATGGCCTGCTCTGTACTGCCAGGTTAATTTTTCCATTTAGAATTAATCATTTTCTTACTCAAAAAGCCATCCATAACACTATGCAGTCTATAAATCCAAAACTTTAATTTTCCCAACCTATGAGGTGCCCCACATAGACCCCTGCTTTTCTGGCCTACCATTTCCCCAACTGTTCTCCCATTAACAGTTCAAGTTCCAGTCCAACCACACTTCTCACCAGCAACTTCTCAGACTCTCTATGTGTTTTCAACTGTGGGAGAAAATTCCATTTGGAATGCCCTAGCTCTTAAGCTGTTGAACTCCTCCTGCCCTCTGTCTGAGGCCCCAGCTCTAATGCTGTTATTCAATAAGCAGAAACTTTCTCTGATCTCAATAACCAGGAGCAAATACATCTGCTCCAAGATTCCTCACATCACACTTAGCTATAAGGCCACTGTACTTTTTTTTTTTTTTTAAACAGAGTCTCACTATGTCACCCTTGGTAGAATGCCATGGCATCACAGCTCACAGCAACCTCAAACTCTTGGGCTCAAGTGATTCTCTTGCCTCAGCCTCCTAGTACCTGGGACTACAGGCACCCACCACAATGCCCGGCAATTTTTTTGTTGTTGTTGCAGTCATCGTTGTTTAGCTGGCCCAGCTGTGTTCAAACCTGCCAGCCTCGGTACATGTGGTCGGTGCCCTAACCACTGAGATGCAAGCACCAAGCCTGTACATATTTTTTGTTATCTTATCCCCTTTGCCGGATGCTGTGCTCCCTCATTTTATGGAAAGTGCATGAAACTTTTTATAGTCAAATAGACATAGGTCTACGCTACTTCTGTGATCTTAGCCAATTTTTTTTATCATACTGAGCTATTACTCCCTTATCTGGAAAGTGAGGAATGTGATGCCATGTTTCAGGGCTATGGTTACTATAAATAAGATCATGGGTAGCAAAATCCCTAGCATGGGCTGGGTGTGATGGCTCACATCTGTAATCCTAACATTCTGGGATACCGAGGTGAATGCATTGTCTGAACTCAGTTCAAGACCAGCCTGAGCAAAAAAGTGAGACACCATCTTTATTAAAACTAGAAAAACTAGCTGGGCATTGTGGCAGGTGCCTGTAGTCCCAGCTGTGTGAGAGGCTAAGGCAGGAGGATCGCTTGAGTCCAAGAGTTTGAAGTTGCTGTGAGCTATGACACCAGGGCATTCTACCCAAGATGACAGAGTGAGACTCTGTCTCAAAAACAAACCAAAAATCTCTAGCATGAAGCTGAGTCAACTTGCAGTACATGTTAATTTCTCTGTTTAAGAGATCCAGATCCACGTCTTGTCCATTTTTATGAGTACCCTTAGTATGAATTAGGGATCATTTACAAACATTTGCTTAATGAGTAACAATCCAGTAAGTCAGATTGAAATTAACATAGTTTCTCTGCTTATGTGGCTTATTACTCACAAAAGGAAGAGAAAGCAAGTAAGTACTAAGTTGATATGTTCTGCTGACAGGAAGGTTGGGTACACTGATTTCAGAGGGTTCTGAATTTTGTCCAGTGCAGGGTCTTGTTTCTGTAGAATACACATGCCCATAGGGTGATCATCAGGAGAGGCAAGGGCATGTTAGATCAACATGATCTACGTTCTGGAAGCTTCACTTTTACTCGAAAATCTAAGGACCCATTTAGGTAATTTAATCAACAGCATTTTTATATTACAACAAGTAGAATATTGTAAAGTAGAGCAAGTTTAGTATGAACATTTAAAATAAAATAGGAACTTTTTAAAAAATTAAAAGTTTATCCCAGTCACTTTTAGCTAACATGACCTCAGTAGCATAAAGATGTATATTCTCTGCTCTCTCTCTTTTTTTTTTTTTTTTATTATTAAATCATAGGTGTGTACATTAATGCGATCATGCGGCACCATACACTGGTTTTAGAGAACGTTTGACATATTTTCATCACACTGGTTAACATAGCCTTCCTGGCATTTTCTTAGTTATTGTGTTAAGACATTTATCTTCTACATTTACTAAGTTTCACATATACCCTTGTAAGATGCACCGCAGGTGTAATCCCACCAATCACCCTCCCTCTGCCTACCCTCTCCCCTCCCTCCCTTCCCTCTCTCCCTTCCCCATATTCTTAGGTTATAACTGGGTTATAGCTTTCATATGAAAGCCATAAATTAGTTTCATAGTAGGGCTGAGTACATTGGATACTTTTTCTTCCATTCTTGAGATACTTTACTAAGAAGAATATGT
>CAUYPK010126394.1:0-22129 GCA_963574355.1 Loris lydekkerianus
TTTTTATTTTATTTTTTTATTTATTTTTATTTTTGCAGTTTTGGGGCTTGCAATTTCCACTTCTGGCATATGGGACTGGTGCTCTACTCCTTTGAGCCACAGGCACCACCCCCCCATTGATCTTTATTGTATATTCAATGAGAAATGACTAAATCACTCAAGTGTTCTCAAGAAGGTTATGATTTAATAGGATTTAGAAAGACTAATTTGACTTCTATAAGAAAGAGGAACTGATACATAGTGGGGATAAGGCAATTTGGGAAAATAGTTAGAAAATCGTTGCAGCAATTCCAAGGAGAGGCATTGCTTGGATAGATTTGGATATATGTGGAATGTGCTGTAGATCTGTTTTGGTAGTTGATTCACAATTAGCATATGTCAGCAAAATATTCAAAGTTGAGTGCTAGCTTTATGGCTTCAACAACTAAATAGATGGTAGAGAAGGGAAATTAATTTTAGTTTTTGGCACGTTCAGTTTGAACTTCCAGGGAGAAATTGAATTAAAGTTATGGATTAGGCAGTTTAACATTTAGGATATTAGCTCAAAAAAAAAAATAAATAAAAAATATAAAATAAAAAGTTCTGAGTTATAGAAAAAATTTTTGAGCCATCAGCATATTTATGTGCTATTTAATCCTTTGCCACTGAATGATGTCACCAGAAAATTTGCACATCAGGTATGGTCCAAACCTATACATGTGTGGGTTTTAAAGAAAGAATTTTGAAAGTTTATAATTAAGCCAGGATGGTGATAAAAAAAAAAAAAAAACTGTTCTAGGTAAACTACAACTGCTATTAATATTTAAAGTCAAAAAGGAAAGTATTATCAATAAGGAAACAAATATTACCCAGTAAAAAAAGGAGACAGTGTTTTGTTACAGAGGCCAAATATTGCTGCAAAGTTCATTAATCGCCCATGATTTAGGGTCATCCTTTTTTATAAACTTTCTTAGTACCTAGTATCTTTGCTTCATCACACTTATTGTTGAAATTATATTATTATATCTTGTATTGATTATATCTTTCTCAATGGGTTGCCTGACACCTGTCAACCAACAAATATTTGTTGAGTGAATAAGGGAAGGATGATAGACATGAAAGGTATCCACTGAAATTAGCAAAACAGAGATCATCAGTGTCTTATCAAGGACAGTTTTGGTGGAGCAGTGAGTAACCCAATCAGTTTGCCTTGAGAATAGAAGTGAGTGGGAAGAGAGTAAAAACTGACAAAGCTTAGAAGAAATTTGGCTGTGAACCTCTGGCTTAATGGGCATCTGTTCTAAGAAAGCTGATTGCTCCTTTGGGTCCTGGGAAAATATCAACTTGTTATAGATTTCTATGAAAGTGATTTATTCATTAAGGGTGGACATGTCTCATTTATGAGATTTTAAATAGCTATGAGCTGCTTCCATATATACCACATATTTTGCATAAAATAAACATAGTTTCCTTAAATGTCCTATTTTAAAATGTTCCTATTTTAATTTAGAGACATAATCAAGTATTTTTTCTGTGTCATAATGTAATAGTTAGGGAAAATGTCTTAAGAGTCACACATTCCATATGAAAGCCTAAGAATATGGAGAAGGGGAACAGTAAGGGGAGGGAGGGGAAGATGAGTAGAGGGAGGGGGATTGGTGGTTTTACACCTACAGTGAATCTTACAAGGGAACATGTGAAACTTACTAAATGTAGAATATAAATGTCTTAACACAATAACTAAAAAAATGCCAGGAAGGCTATGTTAACCAATGTGACTAAAATATGTCAAATTGTATATAAAACCATTATATGGTGCCCCATGATTGCATTAATGTACACAGCTATGATTTAATTTAAAAAAAAATACTTTCTGTGAGGATTTGTGGCTGAAGCTATGTAGAAGAGAAAAGGAAGAATAGTTTTTAAAAATCTCAAAGTTATCTTGGGAGATAATAATAAAGTTATCTTGTAAAAGATATTTAGTTACTATGCACTAAAAGCGGCCCAGCACTTATACTACCACAATTCTATGCCAAAGTAAGGTTCAATCATACTGGGATGATATTTAAAGACTCAGAAACTATAAAACCAGTGTCCCCTGTTTAAAACTTGAGACTGAATGGTTTCACATACGGAGCAAATTCTATATAAATATTAATTTGACAACTGTCAATTCCACACATTCAGAATTGGTGTTACATAAATTTGTCAACCCACAGTCAGGTGAAAGAGGGGGTGGATATCCTCTGGGGAACCCATCTTATCAGTCTGCCCCACTTTGCTTTTTTTTTTTTTTTAAGTAAGGGAGCTGACACTTCAAGGGCAAAATAAGGAGAGCTGCAGATTTTATAGATCCTCTCAGCTTAAGACTTTACTGCTTAGGGACAGACGTACCCCTGGCTTTAAGATTTTCCCCTTTCCCTAGAACAACAAACTCCCCCTTCCTGAACACCAGGGGATGGTTTTACTAATGAGGACAAAGATCAAAACACGTTCTAATTCAGAACACAAAGAATTTTCCCAGAAAATCATATTATTTCCAGGTAACAAGAACTTTTCCTAATTTTCTGAGCTGTTTAGACCCACAGGAGGAGCAGAAAAAGAACGACTGAGTAGCCCTTAGCCAAAAAGAAGTGAGGGCAGGCATCCACTCTCAAGCCCCAGGTTCATGGTGCTCTCACCAGGCTTGCCTCTGCCTCGCCCATCTGGCCCACTTGATACTATGCCAGTGGGAGTCTTTCAAATCAAACCGCCTACTTAGTTCCTCCCCAGGATTTTGATCTAGGCCAGCAGTAGCTTCTATACCCCAGGCAAGAGGCTAGGTCAGCTTTTTAGCCAGTATGGAGTGTCCTGATGAGTCCAGTGGACCCTCAATGACTCATGCTGGTTCCTACCCATCAGAAGCTGTCAAGGCCATGGGCATGGTAGCAAGCTCTCGCTTTGAAAACCATAAATACACACAATCAATGCTTTCTGCAGAGCCTAACCCTGAGCAGGCAGCTCCACTTTATTTTCAGTTGGATCAGCTCAAAACTTTCTTGAAAAGAGCTCCAAATATATATTTTGTACCTGCTCTGCTTTCTGCCAAGGTTATTTTTCAGCAGCATCTTACTATACCACATTGTTTTTAACTTTTTTTTGCCAATTGCTGGTGAAGGTTTTCTACCTCAACCGCCTAGAAATGCTATTTATTTGGATAATCCCTACAAGTGTTAATTACCAGCATAACATCCTGTCTAACAAAGTTGTTCTGCAATAGCATCATTTCTTTGCCAAGAGAGTTTTTGAGACTGTTGCCTTGATCACCACTTGTTGGTTAATATTAATCGGGGTGCAGAGATGACAGTGATAAAAAGTAGCATAGTTAGCAGATACAGCTTACTAAACCATATACCATCCAGCCTGAAAATAGAATACCATCCAGCCTGAAGTGTTACTTCCCTGTATGAGTGGCTATTTGCAAAGCTGATTTACAGTGTGGCAAATAAGAAAATGAGATGATATATTGCAGCAGAGATGCTGCAAGAATTGCCATGCAGGCTCTGTTCTCCACCACCGCCTACCATAAATTCTCACAAGATAAAGTATATACCAGAGTGAGCAGTGAACCATTTTTTTTTATATTCCTTCCATTCTGCCAGAGCTCTGAAATTAAAATAGGAGAGAGCGAACAGCAGCCACTATTTTGAAAATCAGAGTAGACAGCACCAGATGAACAGCAGATCTGTGACCGGTTCTAATTCTCTCTGAGTGTATGTGACCTTGGGCAAGACTGACTCTCCATATTCTCAGCTTCTTGCTATGTGTTTTATTTTTTAAGGTACAACAAATATCTTCTCTGTTAATGTGAGGATAACATGAAAAGATACGTAATTGTCATGGATCACTAAAAATAATACAGACATGTCTGATTAAAGTATATAATTTAGCATATGATAAATAAAAAATACATATGAAATAATATCATAAGTGAAATATAGTCATTGCCTATGTCAGGGTACTAGATATGCATAGAGCAAATTTGATACTATTTTAGTTCTTGATATTATGAGTTCCTCAAAATACATGAGAATTAGACAATTTGGGGTAGGAAAGGGAATTCTTTATCATTTTCATTTACTTTCAAGAAGGGAAATAATTTTAAATTATGTTTTCAACTGGCAGTATTAAGAGGGATTTAAAAACTAATAACTTGAAAATAAGCCTGAAAGCAGACTTACACAACACAATGAAAACGCATAGTAATCTGACAGAATAGTAAGTTATCTCTCAGATGTCCCTGTGGTGAGCTTGATGGAACAAACAAAGAATATTGTCCTAACTCAAAACTTGCAAATTGGTGGTAACACAGAAGCTATTAATACTAAAGGTGTTGATGAATTTGATACTTATTTATATTTTTATTACCATAGAGCTATAAATAATCTGGAATATTGTGTGAGATTTTGTTTTTTAAAAATCCCTAGACAGTCACAATATGATACACTCAGTCTTATAGAAACATTTCAAGCAAATCTCTAAATAATTTTTCAGAATTTTTGCAACTAAAAAAAATCCTAAATAGAACAATACAGTAAAAAGTACAATCAATTAACTTAAAAATAACTTTAGGCTTTCTTCAAGGTCAAGAAGCTTGGCATGTAAAAAGCATATTTTAGGAATAAACTATTTTTGAAAGCCTAAAATACAATCATTTAACACATAATAAATGATAGGTATCAGGCATAAAAAGATAGACCAAGATTTTATACCAGCCCAAAATAAACATATTAAACAGTTCATTACAAGCATTGAATTAATAATTGTAAGAGTGCAAAGTGATAAAACCAAGGGTTGAAGTACCTATAGGATCACTACAAAGAAAATGAAGTTTTTACTGGATGAAGAAATTTCACAAGAGGGGCTATGAATCACTGGAGATTCCTTTTTTTTAAATTTCAAAATATTAACCAGGTACAAGTGTTTGAGATGAGAATTATACCACTGGGAGAAAACAACTATCTGTATCAGTGAGTAAATGAAACTGGCCACTGGACCAGAGGCCTTTTCAATTCAGGCTTCATTGAGGGTCTCTTTTCAGCCAAACTTGTCACCAGTTGCCATCTATACCCAGACTTATGCTAGCATGAATTCCTAAAATTCAGTGGTTACAAACCAGAGCAGAGAAATCGGCTCCAGGCTGAGCCCTGTAAGTAGAGTCTGTATTCCTTAGTTCAGCACAGTTTTCTGAAATTGATCAATTCAATACAATTATAACCTTTAACACAGAAACAGGGTTTTTTCTTAATAGCAAGTTAAACACAGTGTTTATATTTTAATTAACATACAGAAGGTGAAATAAAAAACGCAGCGAATTTTAAAGATATAAGAAGATATTTCGAAGAAACTACTTTCCCAGACACCATCCAAAGATATGCATGTAAACACAATTTCTCGTGAGGACATAATTTACTTTGCTCTGACTTGAGAGAAACTAAAATCAAAAGTTTGAGGAAGCACTTTGCAGCTTATATCCTAGTTTTGCAAGAAGTGTTTTTTTGGCCTTAAACAAGTTACTTAATCTTTTTGAGTCTCACCACCCTCATTTAAGAAAAGAGAAAGAACTCACATTTCTAACAAAGCCAGAGTTCAAATAGGAGATGGCGTCCAGGCACAAGGAAAAATTAGTAAAACCAAATTCACCTGTTAGCTATTAAGTGAAGTTGGGGCTTGGGCAGAGAATCTCTACCTCTAGTTCAGTGATAAATACAAAGTGGGTGCTTAATAAAAATTGAATTTGTTTTAATGTAATGAAAAGAATAACTAAACTAAATAAATGAATGAGTGACTGATGTCCATCTGAAAAGTTCTTTGCACCTCTACACAAGTAGTTTTTTCCCTGCTCTTGCCTTTTAGATTGGTGGTTTTCAATACTGGTTTCATAATAAAATTGCATGACTTTCACATTAATCTGAATTTTTTAATTAAAAAAATAAAACTGCATGGGTAACTTTTAAAATCCCTATTTCTATTGAATTTGTGGGGTCATGGGTAATTTTTAATGCTCCCCGGGTGACTCCAACATGCTGGCAAGGCTTGTCACAGGTTCATCTCTTCTGGTCTCTGTCCCACCTCATATATGTTTACTTGATGACAAACATCACCATTCTGTTTTGGTGCCTTTGAGGTAAAAATTAGTTAATTATTCTATTTTGTCCTACTTTACTAACAGATGAGAATTAAATAATGCATGCAGCCCTTGCTGAATTTGATTCCATTTGGTAACTAAGCCCAACAGGAATCATTTATAACGGCAGAAATTTTGGATAGATTTGAAATGGATTACAATTCTCACTGAGCAATAGTATAACTTGAAAGGGTAAAGCACCCTCTCTCCCTCTACATCTGTCTAACTAACTGAGAAACCCAGCCTCCGTGGTTTTTTTGTTTGTTTGTTTTTATTGTTTTTGTCTGTCTGTTTGTTTTTTACAATAAATAGGATATTTGGTAAGTGCAAATGGAGGGGCAGCAGAGTGGAATCCCTCATGAGCACAGGGCCCTCCACTTGTTGGAGGGGGGGGGGCCACAATGGGTGAAGTATTTGACCCCACAGCCATCTGGAATGGGATGCTGCCACCATGTCTTCAAATTCCTCTGAGTTAAACTTGGTAAAGCCCCACTTGTTTGAGATATGAATCTTCAAAGGAACTTGAACTTGGCCCTGCATGGGGCCTCAATCCCACACTCCTTGTTCTGCAGTTTAGTGTGGATGGACATCATGAATTGGCCAATGTGAACCCTGGCCACAGTGCCCTGAGGCTTTCCAGAGGCACCACCTATACCTGTCTGGAGCCTGGCTTGGGGACAGCACAAGGTCTGACTCATGAATATATATGGGAAAGGACTGTCTCCAAGGTCCCTTAGAGCAGCCCATACAAGAAACAGACTGCACACACTACCAACAGAAGGCTGCTGTTTGCAGCCATTGTACCAGCCACTCCTCTTACACCAATTGAATCAGAATCTCAGAAGTTGAGACCAGGCATAAGAATTTTTTTTAAAATCTAGGGATAACTTCCGTAAGATAGGAATTGTTCATGTTGCTATACACAGGATACTGCTGCCATAAACCTCAAAGGCATTGGCTCCAGTGGTCAGCAGAGAAGGCAAAGCAGAGTAATGAGACCCTGGTTTAAATATAATCCTGCCAGTTCTTCTTGAAATGTGTAGCTTTCAAACCATCACTGGTAGGCCTAAGGCATGATAAGGTCAGCTGTGCCCTCTTTGGTCTGTAAGTGTAATCTAGACAGAAAACACTTTTTAATCCCAATTTAATCCAAATTAATTTTCATGTAATTGCACATTTTTGGAACATAATACTCTGATAGAGTGAGGCTGTCCATTTGGGGGCTTTTACTGCATTTATAATTAAACCTATTAGTAATTAAATATCAATCTGTCCTTTTAAAAAGCATAAGCCCACCAGAATCCTAATTTACATAATGCATAAATGTGGTCATATATTAGACATCTTGTTTTTTCTTTTTTACTCTGTTATCACATTTTTTTCTCTATTTTTTGAGCCCCCTTCCCACTTCCCCACTTTACAAAATTTATTGCATCTTTCCTTCCCAAGAAAATCGTGTTAAATATGTAGTAACATATTTAACATCCCTCCTGGGCGCCGCAGGCAGCATGGAATTGGCATAGCCCCCTCGCAGCTGCTCCTCGGCCTGCTGGGCACTCTGGTGGTCACCACGGGTGGGGATTTGGACTTGTCCCAATCCATTCTGACCCACCAAAAGCCCAGCTCTGGGGACAATTTAAAACCAGAAGATACTTTGGTGGTGGTGGAGGAAACAATGACCAAGCACTGCCTAACCCAGCCGAGCCCAAGCCAAATTCAAATGCAGCTCACCTGGTTCCACTGGTGGCTTCTCAGATCTCGGGCTTGCTGATGGAATGTCAGGTGGAAAAGGTGGAGGAAGCCCCGGGAACAAGGAGGATCAGGCTGACTCCCCTGGTCTGATCTTTGGAACTGTGGGGGCCACAGTGATGGCTGTGGCTGGAGCTATTTCCAGAGTCAGTGCTTACCAGAAAAGCTGTGCTTGAAATAAAACACGGGACAGGGCAGGGGAGTAGGCCTTGTCCTTGGGTGTAAAACTCATCCTTATCCCGTGCCACAAAGTGAGCACTTGTACTCACCTCAGCCAAGGGCCTGGAGGGTTTCCCATATGATGTGAAAAGCTGACCATTATCGAGTCCCAGTTTTGCAAACATCTCCACCACTGTACCAGACCCAGAACTCCAGGCAGTTCACAAATTACTCGTACCTTGAACACGTGTGAAACTTACATGGTAGCATTGACCTTTGTATCATTATTATTATTATTATTAAATATAAGGTAAGACTTCTATCAGTTTCCTCAATAGCTCTTTCATTTTTTTGTGAGGATTTTTTTTATATTAGGGCAATAAAAAGAATTTAGAAACCAAAAAATAAAAAATAAAAACAAAAGAAAAATTAAAATGTAACTATTCAACCACATTTTCAGTATACACATGCATAAAATATATAGGTTTTTCATTATTTGCTACATAAAAATACAATCTTCTCTGTACTTTCTTCCTTCTTTTCCTTTTTACTCAAGATTATCTCATGGAAATTCTGCAAAGTACCTTGATAAAGCTCTAATTCATTTTAAATAACTACAAAAATTATATACAAGTATTATATTTCAATCACTAAAATAAATATTTTCCCCCTCTTTCTTGCTATGAGGAGCAGTAATAATTAAAGTATTAATTGCACATCCTTATATACTTATACATTACCTACTGGAGATTTTAATTCTGTGACCTAAATACCTGGTGGAATTTGTGGGTCAAAAAGTATATGAGGTTTGTTTGCTTGTTTGTTAATTGTAACACCCATTGCTAGATTTCCTGTCCTAAAGAAAACGATTTGTATATCTACCAGCAACATGTGGAAATACTGTTTTTTCTATACCACCACAAACAGCAGGAAGATGCAGGCCCTTATTTTGCCTTGGCCAATCTAATCAGGTGCCCAATAATCCCCCATTTTCAATTTAGTTTGTATTTCCCTAATAAATTTGATCATCATTAGGCCTTTTGGATTTTTTGTCCTCTGAACTGCCTATTCTTTTTTTTTTTTTTTTTTTTTTTTTTGCAGTTTTTGGCTGGGGCTGGGTTTGAACCAGCCACCTCCAGCATATAGGGCCAGTGCCCTACTCCTTTGAGCCACAGGCACCGCCCCAGCCTCAATGATTTTTAAGGAATTTTTAGTATATAGCCACATAGAGAAGAAAAAATGTAAGCAGCAATTTTGATACATGGCCTAGTTTATATTTAAAATTTTCTGGGTTTTTTTACCTTAAAGTTTGATTAAAAATTCCTAATAAATTTGTTAAATATTGGTTCGGTGCCCATAGCACAGTGGTTACGGCACCAGCCACACACACCAAGGGTGGCGGGTTCAAACCTGACCTGGGCCAGCTAAACTACAATGACAACTGCAACAAAAAATAGCCAGGTGTTATGGTGGGCAGGAGAGGCTGAGGCAAGGGAATCACTTAAGCCCAAGAATTTGAGGTTGTTGTGAGCTATAACACCATGGTACTCCACCGAGGGCAACATAGTAAGAATCTGTCTCAAAAAAAAAAAAAAAAAAAAAAATTTAAATACCATTTTCATCATTATTGTTATAACCATGTTTTTATTCTCTTTAAGTTTGTTTTTTTATTAAATTTTCTATTAAATTCTTGTGGCAAACTTCCTGACAATTAATCACCATTCATTTCCAAAATAAAATCTTTATCATTGTGTGTTAATTTTTTGATGAGTTAAAAGGTTATTTTTAAAATATTTAACTTATATTTTTACCTATATGTTAAAATGTAAGGTTGATCTATATTTTCTCTACATAAGGGATATAAAATGTCATATTTACTTCATATACATGTATATCTGTGCATTGTATATGTCTCTGTATATATAATATTGTTTGAAAGTATTTTTCTTATATTTTTTTCCCGAGTGGACTTATACAGGATTAAAAGTAGTATCCTAAAGTTTCATTATGAGTTTGTAATTAGCATATCTCCTTCATCAATAGTAATTTTGTTATTATACAATGTCCTTCTTCATCCTGATTAGAGCTGTTATCTTTGCATTTGAGCTTCTCTGATATTTACAGTGCCACTCCTGCTTTATATTGTTTGCATTTTACTATGGTATCTCTGTTCATCTCTTTGTTATGATGTGTCTCCTATAAAGGTGGTACATAGCTGTGCTTTTTTAAATTTTAATTTGATGGTCCCCTTGCAAAATGAGATTTCAGTCAATTAACACTTAGTGTAACGACAGATAAAACTTCAGTGCTGCTATAGCACTTGGTTTAAAACAAGAATTTGTTCTAATATAATTGACATATTAGGGAAAAATCTGAGCATGAAACAAATTTTGTGTCTCCTTAGAAATCATTTCATCTCAAGAAACACTAGGCAAAGGCAGAAAACCGCGTGGCCAGATGAAACCACGTGGTACTTCATACACAAAACGCGCACACACTCACACCTGACCCATCAGTCCACAGTGTGTGTCAACCTACATGGCTCCGTTCTTCTATACTTTTGAATTTATGAACTTTCCCAATGAAAATAAAAACACTTTTAATCAACATCTCAAACATATCTAAGCATCTGAATTCAAAAAACTGCAAGCAGGGAATGTAAATGTAAAGCTCTAAGTATTGGCTAGAATCTTGAACTAAAGTGTTTTGAAAGAATGAAACAAGAGAACATGTGGTATCTCCAGAGCAACAAACGTAAAGGAATCCACATTGTGGATCACTAGAGACAGCCCTGCAAAAATAATTGTCTATGTCTGGAACAACTTCAAGTGCTGTGAAGTCCGTAAGAACTAAAGACATACAAGTAATTGAAATACTGTTGAGCATGTGAATACAAGACCAAATAGTGCCAAGGTCAGAAACAACCTTTCTCACAATCCTTGACTTACCTTCAAGGAGAAAACACTGTCTATATACAAAGACTGTGCCAAAGTTTTGATTGCACCAAATCCTGCAAAATTGGCTCCTTACAGTTGGTTTGGTGGTTTCAAACACCACTATGACTCCCAAAACCTTCTTGTTAGAAAAGCTATGAACGCAAACGAGAAAACCATAGAGGATTTCCGGCAATGATATGGAAGTTATTGAAGGAGAAATCTATGCATTAAATCAAATTTTAAATATTTAAGAAACAGGTGTTTATGATAAACACATGCCTACAAGGCCCTGCCTCTCAAAGGAAAAACAAACAAACATGTCCTGGAATTTAAGTCCATAAAGATTACAAATTTTGATAACCCTTCTTCCACCACCTCCTAATAATACACAAACTATACTCATTCCACCAACTCTTAATCTCACAAGCAAACTGTAGAGTTTTCCAAGGTAAATTGTCATATGCTTTATTGATATATTATTTTTAACTGGTTAACTTATATAAAAATGTCCCACTGTTTTTATCTGGCTTCTATCTGTTTTAATATGCCACTGACTAGATTTCGGAATGTTGTATTTCTAACTCCATTCCTCCCATACACTCTGCCATTTTTTAATTGCTTGATTTTGCAGAAGGCAGCCATTTTTTAGGAATGGATATACTGAGTCATGGTAAAAGTGGTTGCATTTTACATTACCTTTCTTACTTTTTCCTTCACCTTATTTTTTTCTGGTTAAATTGTTATAATTCATTTCATTTTTTTACTCATGTTAATTGGTATGTTCTATATTTTTCTACTTTTTAGTGGTTATAATAATGATATTCAGACGTATTTTCTTTCTTAACTCTCTGCTACTATTCAAAAGTCAGAAGATAGCTCTTTCCCCAACCAAGATGCTCTAGATTTTTGCTGTTTCCTGTTTTCCTGCCCCTACCCACAGCCACACCCGAACATATACACACGTGTATCCATACAGACAAACTAAACACACCAAGGAGTCATACTCTGTTTCCCCTTCATTTGCATGCTCCAGATAAAACTGTTTAAATACTTCTACTTTTTCCCTCTCTAATCCACTCTTAACTCTTTGGTTGTGCTCTAATAATTTTTAGTATTTTTGGTTGTATTCCATCCCAAAATATCCCTTCAGTTTCAAGACCACATATTTAACAATTGTGTTACCAGTGGGGTATTATTACCCATATAGATATGGCCAAGTGGTTATTTATAATCATCTTCTATTGCAGGCTATCTCTTCTGTTTTCCTTATGGTTTAAGTACATTGTTTTCTCAATTATTTTCTTCCAATGCAGGGCATAATCCATGGTCTCATAATCGTAAATATCTTTTTTCAGTCTGACAAATAAATATCTTTATGAGTGACTGGGAATAGGATTTCTGGCATGTGGTCTTTTTACTTTCAAGACATTATTCCATGTTCTTTCCTTTTACAGATGAGACGTTCATTGACAGTTTCTTTTTCTTTTGTAATATTTTGTTTTCTTTTTCTCAGGCTGGATGCTTATAAGGATCTCTCTTTGAACGTTTTATCATGAAATTCTGAGGGGTATGCATTTTCACATCAATTATACTTGAATGTCATTAAGTTTTCTCGGGTCCACATCTCAAGCAGTTCTCTATTAGTTTAATAATTTCCTCTCCACTATCCATTGTTTTTGTGGGGTTTTTTTCCTTCTCCTTCTGGAATTCTACTTATTTACATATTCTTTGAAATGTCTTATAATTTTCATAAATGTACTTATAAAATGTGCAGATTGAGATGTTTCTTTTATTTGATCTTCCAAACCAGTAATTGTCAGTTCATTAACATATGCTTAATTGAGATGTAACTGATAAATTTAGTTTCTTAACATAATCGCAATGTATTTCTTGGTCACATAAGGTGCAAGTGGTAAAGTTTACAGACAGTATATGTAACTCAATCAACCTAGTCTTTGGAAACTTATTATCTTCAATATAGGGCTTCTTAGGTCATCTTGGGCAACTATATCCAGTCAGCAAATGGGAGTAGAGAAGGATCAACAGTGGACGTTTATTAGTTAGCTCTGGAATGGGTGCACATTACTTCTATTCGTAGTCCATTAGCAAGAACTCGATGGCATGGGCATTCATAACTGCAAGGGAGGCTGAGAAAGTAACTACCAACATTCCCAGGGGGGGAGGGGAGCCATGTTTGTGGAGCACATACCTGTTTGTTACATTCATCAATGACTGCCACTCCTTTATTCTTCTGGCATCCATGTGTATTGTTTAGTAAAAAAATTATATTTTTCTTTTTTTTTTTCTTTTTGACTGGTGATTTTTATTTGATGTTTAGTTTGTTTTAGCTCCAGAAATACTTCTTCAGAAGTACTTGATTCTCCTTGAGAACTTTATTTATTTCAAATTATTTTTCCATCTCCTTTATGAGCTTAATTTTGATAATCATGTGTTTTGTTGGTTTTACTAATCCTTCTCTCCTGGCTACTGGACCCCTTTAGATGTTCTTGGTTTTATTTCATTTATCTGATCAGTGACACTCAGGATAGTTGTAGAGTACCACAGGATTATAACTGCACAAATATTAGAAGGTGAAGGGAGCTTTCTCATGGCCTACCAGTGATATTTAAGTCCTTCATAAAGCATGAGACATTCTCATCCAGTCTAAAGATTATCAAATATTCTCTCTTTTATTAAAAAAATTATTTTCTCCCATTGGAAACCAGTAAACACCAGGGCCACCAATGTGTTAACTTTCCACTGGGTTTCCACTAGACTATGGGCCATGCTCTCTACAGGGTTCAGTGACAATCTACCCTAAAGCTCCTCTGGAGGTTATTGGGTACTTACTCTATTAAAGGAGAAGAAACAAAGACTTCCTTTCCACTCAGCCTTTTCATAGATCCCAGCAGTCATCGGAGACACAAACAATTGTGTTGGAGTAGGTAGTAGACCTAAGTAGGTAGTAGAAGAGAAAAGCACTGAATTTAGGTTACTGAATTCCTAGAACTCTGGTTTTGAATCTGTGACTTAAGAAGACATTCTTTTCCAAGAGAAAATTTTCAGTATTGAGTTTTTAAATTCTATCTACTTATTCCTTATTGTTTAATAAAAAAAAAAAAATGAGCACAACAAAAGAAAGCTAAGATTCTATGATATTTTAAAAGAAATGTAGTTGCATCCACCCCAAGTATGTATACCGACATAAACCTAATTATTGGTGAATCAGAATCCCATTGTATGTACTGTGGTAAATAACTATGAGTGCATTGTAATTGGCATTAACTCCATAAACAGGACCTATGCCCTTTTTTCTTTTTCTAAGCACTGTAAGTAGATTAAACAAGTCTCCTGAAATTTTATTTTTATCAGCAGCTCTAAAACAAGAAATAAACCAAACCAAATAAAATGTTTGACTTACAAATTTTAAATATTGTCACTTCAAATTGGAGATTTTACTCTAAATACGAAATATAAATTAAAGTTCTATGAACAATAATATTCATGTGACCTTATATTAGATTTTAGTAACCAGCACTTCCTAGATCTACTTGCATTCATTACTTTCTAAAATAAACATGAATAAAAATGGTATTTGCTGTCCTTATAATTTAAACAATCACTTATTATAATTAAATGCCTAGAAAATATCTGCTCTGAAACAAAGCAAATGCTTAGACAGAACTAAAAGAACTAATTTGGAAGAAAAGCAACAATGAAGGGATTTCTAAGAAACTACCTCTTTTTACCACTATTCAAAACTTCACTTTTGAAGGCCAAATGATGACTGCATTTATTATTCAATGAACTTGTAATTTCTAACAATGAGTCCAACTTTTATAACAGGGAGGCTACTTGTTTTTCTTTTCCAGAATGCTTGCCATAATAGAATTACCTCTTGAATTACACTGCTATTATTCAATGATACTAAAATGCACATATTACTAATGTAAGTGCTAATTTGCAAAAAGTACCACTGCATTTGGCAATGATGAAAATATAAATAATAAATTATTCTTTTCAGAACCCCATTTGAATTTGAAATATGTTCAATGTCATTCTTTACTAGAAGGAATTGCTTGTCGTCAACTGGGTAAAAATATGACTGTCTATACCTAATATGTTTCCTAAGAGAATTTTATGTACAAAAAATCTACTTACCTGTATCATGAGGATTACTTTTTGTGAATCTTGTTCCTTAAAAAAATAATTTGAGGAGGATTCTAGGAAGATGGCAGAGTAGGAAAAACAAGAAATCTACTATCTTCCCACCTACATAAACTGCAGATCTGTCTGATATATCTATTTTGGAATTCTGGAGTCTATAGAAAGCTTACAACTTCCCAGTGAAGGATTGTACATGGATGGCTCATCCATTTCAGCTCATAGCAGAAGAGCAGCTACCCATTCCCCACACGGAGCTTCTTAGCTGGCAGCCATGCACATGTTTCTGGAGTAGCTTAATAGAACTTACAGGAACAACTATGGGCATAAGGACCTTATCCTGCACATATCAGGATTTGCGCTCTTATCTCTGATTGCTTCTTTTGATCTTAGAGGTGTAAAGAAGCAGGTTCAACACCAAGTTTAAAATGGTCATAAAAAGAAATAGTAAAGTGTGGTTCATTCAAAAAAAAAATAAATAAATGAACTAAAACTGTCACTGAAAAAGAAAGATGGCAGATCTACTACACAAAGACTTTAAAACAACTGCCTTCAAGAGGCTCAAAGAACTAAAGGAAGATGTGGTGAAAGTCAAAACATGGTGTATAAACAAAATGGAAATACCTGTAAAGAGACAGAAAATCTAAAAAGAAAGCAAAAAGAAATTCTGTAGATGAAAAGTACAATAACTGAAACAAAACATTCACTAAGGGGTTCAAAGGTAGATTTGAGGAGGCAGAAGAAAGAATAGGAAAGATAAGAAAATAGAAATTATTGAGTCTGAGGAACAGAAAGAAAAAAAAAATCAACGAAAAGTGAACAGAGCCTAAGAGACCTGTGGGACACCATGAAGCAGACCAACATGCACATTGTAGAAATTCCAGAATAAAGAGAGAAAGAGATAGAGAGAATATTTGAAAAAATAAAAGCTGAAAACTTTCCAAATTTGATGAAGGACATGAACCAAGAAGCTCAACAAACTCCAAGTAAGATGAACTCAAGAGACCTAAACTGAGACACATTAAAATCAAACGTATAAAGGAAAAAGACAGAATCTTGAAAGAGGGATGGGGAGTCACGGTGTATGGCACACCTCTTGGGGGCGGGATACAAGTACAAGTGGGACTTTATCTAACAAATGCATTCAGTGTATTCTAATTCTTTGTACCCTCAATAAATCCCAAACAACAAAAATTTAAAAAAAACAAACAAAAAACAGAGGAAATCTCAAAAGTACCAAGAGAGAAGTAACTCATCATGTACAGGTGCTACTCAGTAAGGACCCTCAGAAGCAGGTTTCTCATTAGAAACTTTGGAGTCCAGAAGGCATTAGGCTAATGCATTCAATGTACTAAGAGAAAAAAAACTGTCAATCAAAAATTTTATATCTAGCCAAACTGTCAAAAGTGAGGAAGAAATTAAGACATTTTCAGATAAACAAAAAATGAGGAAATTCATTACCATTAGAGTTTTTCTGCAAGAAATGCTCAAAAGAATCCTGCAGGGTAAAAGGAAGAACACTAGACAATAATTCAAAGCCATGTGAAAAAATGAAGATTTCGATAAAGGTAAATACACAGGCAATTATAAAAGCCAGTATTATTATAAGAATGGTTTATAACTCCATGTTTTGTTTACTACATGATTTAAGAGACAACTAGGTTTAAAAAAAAAAAAAAAAAAAACAAAAAAAAACAATTGTTACTCTAAAAGCTAGTATTATTGTAACCTTGGTTTTTCAACTCCACATTTTCTGTTTTATATAATTTAAAAGACCTATGCATTTCAAAGAATTTTTAACTTATGTTTTGGGGCACACAAAGGAAAAATGTTAATTTTGTGACATCAACAACTGAAAATATTAAATTGGGTGCAGAAAGCTAAACACCAAAGCATCAGATTTTTCTAAAGACAAAAGTTTACTGCATGGCTGTCAATCAGGGAGAAAGGAATCTGGCTCAAATCTATCTCCCCAAGATGGTGGTTGGGGCAGATTTTATAGTCAGAGGATAATGAGGCATGACCTGATTAGGTCTCACAATGAGGTAATGCTGAGAGACATAAGGTGACTGGATCCTGCCATGTATTGACATCCCAGCTTGATCAGTTTGGATTCTGAATCCTGCTGTGTAGTGTCTACTTCTTAATTCAGTCCCTACTTTTCAATCTAAGCACTTAGGTTTTACCCATGGTTACACACTTGGTTCATCTGGGCATGCTTGGGTTACATGACTTACGTGATCCATGGAAATTGTAAAACAACTCACTAGTTTACAACACAAAGACAAGTTAAATTAAGTTGGTTCTGCAGTGACAAAGGGAGGAGGAATGGATGAATTAAGATAGCTCAGTAGAACACTCCAGCTATCCTCCCTCCACAGGAAAACCAAATTCAACAACTATCCATTTAAGAAAGCACTTTTCAGAACAACCAAAAAAGTGAGCAATCATAGTACTTGGTTTTAACATTATATCCAGGAAAACAGCAATGACAAGGGCAGAAAAGATGGTCTTGTGTCATATACAACACCCCTTCCCTAGCATGGTATCAGCACTAGATGAAAAGAGAAACTTTGTGCATGGGGGAGGGAGAGTGAAGTGATTATGGAACTTTGCACTAGAACTCAATCCTTGGTCCCAACAGTAGAAACCTGGGTTTTGGGTAGCTCCAGCACTGGTTGAATAAAGCAGCCTGGGGTCTGAAATTTCAAAGGCAGTTAGGCCATACAGTCTTCAGTCCTCAGGCTCAACCTTTGGCTATACTGCCTTGGAGTCAGTGGATGTGGGGTACATGTGACTCAGTGAGATGCCAGCCATGGAGATCAAGCAAGTGCCTGTGTCAGCCCTCCCCCAGCTCCAGGTGGTGCAACTTGGGGAGAGTCTTCTTCCACTTGAGGAAAGAAATGGGAAGATTACAAAGGCTTTTGTCCTATAACTTGGGTGCCAGCTCAGCCACAGTAAATAAAGTACCAAGAAGACTCCTGAACCCCTGATTCTAGACCTTAGTGGCTAAATGGCATTTCTAGCCCCACCTTGGGTCAAAAGAGAACTCACTGTCCTGAAGGGAAGGAACCAGTCCTGCCAACATTCACACTCTGCTGATTAAAGAGCCCTTGAGCTTTGAATAAACATCAGAGGTAGTCAGGCGCAGTCACCATGGAATTTAGGCAAGACTGGGCTGGCTTCAAGGGTGACCTGGCACAGTCCAGACTGAGGTGGCCATTAAAAAATGCTTACATCATTCCTCCCTTAACTCAACAGTCACATAATGAGGGAAGAAAATGAGAGACTTTGCCTAGTAATCCAGGGAATTATTCTGGGTCTTACCCAAACCCAACAAAGTCACTACCACCAGGAGCTTGCAAGACTCACATTGTTTCTGGGATCAGGACAACCTCTGTGCTGATACAGCTGCATTGGCCAAAGACTTAGATTAAAACACATAATTCCTTCTGAATACCTAGAAAGCTAATGGGTTCAAACAAGCCAAGTCTGCAAAGATTAGAATAAATACCTACCTCTTCAATGCCCAGACATTGATGAACATCCACAAGCCTCAACACCCAGCAAAACATAACTCACCAAAGAAACTAAATAAGGTATCAGGGACTGATCCTGGAGTAATAGAGATCTGTGATCTTTCAGGCAAAGAATCAAAATAGCAGTTGTGAAGAACCTCAGTGAAAAATAAGACCACGCAGAGAAGTTCAGAAACCTATCAGAGGACTGGGTGCAGTGGCTCGCACTTGTAATATCCTAGCACTTTGGGAGGCCTAGGAAGGAGGATCACTTGAGGCCAGGAGTTTGAGATCAGCCCAAGCAAAAGCAAGATCCTATCTCTAAATAAAAAGAAAGAAAGAAAGAAGAAAGAAAGAAAAAGAAAGAAATCTATCAGAGAAATTTAGCAAAGACATGAAATAATTTTTAAAAAAAAAAAAAATTTCGAGCTAAAAAATTTAATTGACAACTGAAAAATCCATCACAATCTCTCAACAGCAGATCTGATAAAGGAGAAGATTGAATTAGTAAGCTTGAAGACAGGTGATTTGAAAATGCACAGTCAGAAGGAAACAAAAAATAAATAAAAAAAAAGTATGTTCACAAGATGTAGAAAATATACTCAAAAGGGCAAATCCAAGTTATTGGCATTAAAAAGGAGGTAGAGAGAGACGGGAGGATAGAAAATTTCAAAGAAAGAATAACAAAGAACTTTCCAAACCTAGAGAAACATATCAATATTTAAGTACAAGAAAGTTTTACAATACAAAGTAGCTCTAATCCAAATAAGATTATCTCAAGTATTCCATAATAAAGCTCCTAAAGGTCATGGATAAAGCAAAAATTTTAAGGGACACAAGAAAAAGAAAAAAAATAACAAATAAAAGAGCTCCAATATATCTGGCAGCAGACTTCTCAATGAAAACATTCTAGACCAGGGGAGAATGGCATGACATATTCAGCATGCTAAAAGAAAAAAAAAACCTTAGAATATTATATGCTGCTAGTCTTACTGGAGTTAGATGATATCTTAAAGTAGTTTTGATTTGCATTTCTCTTATGATTAAGGATGATGAGCATTTTTTCATACGTCTTTAGGCCATGCACCTGTCTTCTTCAGAGAAGTTTCTGTTCAAGTCCCTTGCCCACCCTGCAATGGGATCACTTGTTCTTTTCTTAACATAAATGTCTTAACACAATAATGAAGAAAATGCCAGAAAGGCTATGTTAACCAGTGTGAGGAAAATATGTCAAATGGTCTATAAAACCAGTGTATAGTGCCCCATGATCGCATTAATGTACACAGCTATGATTTAATAATAAAAAAAGAATATTATATCCTGTAAAATTATCTTTTAAACAAAAAAGGAGAAATAAAAGCTTTCCCAGACTAAAAAAGCTGGGGAATTTCATAGACACAAGAGCTGTCCTACAAGAAATGATAAAATAGTTTTTGCAGTAGGAAATAAATGGAGGTTAAGGAACAATAAGAAATAATCTGAAGGTATAAAACTCACTGGCACAAAATTTGGAAAACTTCCATCTTTTTATGGCTGAATAGTATTCCATGGTGTACATATACCACAAAGGACATAGCTACCACTCAGACTTTAACCTTACAAATGCAAACTATGTAACCTAATCACATGTACTTTATGTATCCACATATTAATCTGAAATTTAAAAAAAAAATACTCATTGATAACAATAACTGTACAAATAAAGAATTCTCTATTGCTATAATTGCAGTGAATAAACCACATTATATGTTGAGTAGGAAGACTACAAAGAAAACCAATCAAAAATAATAACTACAACAACTTTTTGAGACACAGAGAGGATAAAAAGATATAAATAGAAACAATAAAAATCACAAAGTAGAGGGATGGTGTTAAAGTGTAGAGTTTCTTTTAGATTCTCTTTGTTTGCTTGTTTTTTGTAAGCAAATTTTTTGTCTGTTTAAAATAATTGGTTATAAAATGTTTTTTCAAGCCTCCTCAGGACCTCAAATCAAAAAACCTACAATTGATACATAAAAAATGAAAACCAAGAAATGAAACACACTACTAGAGAAAAATCACCTGTAGACAAAGAAAAACAGGAAAAAAAGAAGGAAGAAAAACAAGACAACAAAAGAATCAGATATCAATAACAACATGGCAAAAGTAAGCTCTTACCTATCAATAATAGCATTGAATGTGAATGGAATAAGCTCTCTAATCAAAGGACACAGAGTGGCAGAATGGGAAAAGAAATAGTTCCAACTATACATTGTCTACAAGAAACCTACCTCACCTATAAAGACACAGATTGGCTAAAAGCAAAGGGATGGAAGAAGATACTCCATGCAAATGGAAAAAAAAGTAGGAGTAGCTATACTTCTATCAGATAAAATAGATTTCAAGACAATAACTGGAAGGGGGACAATAAAAGTCATTATATAATGATAAGAGGGTAAATTCAACAAGATGATACAACAATTATAACTTATAGGCACCCAATACTAAATAGAGCACCCAGATATAGAAAACAAATATTATCAGAACTAAAACATATAAGCAAGAAAAGAACAAGTGATCCCATCACAGGCTGGGCAAGGGACTTGAAGAGAAACTTCTCTGAAGAAGACAGGAACACAGCCTATAGACATATGAAAAAATGCTCATCATCCTCAATCATCCGTGAAATGCAAATCAAAACTACTTTGAGATATCATCTAACTCCAGTAAGATTAGCCCATATCACAAAATCCCAACACCAGCGATGTTGGCATGGATGTGGAGAAAGGGGAACACTTCTACACTATTGGTGAGAATGCAAAATAATACATTCCTTTTGGAAAGATGTTTGGAGAACAGTTAGAGATCTAAAAATAGATCTGCCATTCAATCCTATAATTCCTGTACTAGGTACATACCCAGAAGACCAAAAATCACATTATAACAAAGATATTTGTATCAGAATGTTTATTGCAGTCCAATTCATAATTGCTAAGTCATGGAAAAAGCCCAAGTGCCCATTGATCCATGAATGGATTAAGAAATTGTGGTATATGTACATCATGGAATATTATGCAGCCTTAAAGAAAGAAGAGGAGGACTTTACCTGTTTCATGTTTACGTGGATGGAGCTGAAACATATTCTTCTTAGTAAAGTATCTCAAGAATGGAAGAAAAAGTATCCAATGTACTCAGCCCTACTATGAAACTAATTTATGGCTTTCATACGAAAGCTATAACCCAGTTATAACCTAAGAATATGGGGAAGGGGGAAAGGGAGGGGAGGGAGGTGGGAGGTGGGTGAAGGGAGGGTGATTGATGGGATTACACCTGTGGTGCATCTTACAAGGGTATATGTGAAACTTAGTAAATGTAGAATGTAAATGTCTTAACAAAATAACTAAGAAAATGCCAGGAAGGCTATGTTAACCAGTGTGATGAAAATATGTCACATGGTCTATAAAACCAGTGTATGG
>CAUYPK010126395.1:0-19053 GCA_963574355.1 Loris lydekkerianus
CACCCGCCCCGAGTCGGACACCCTCCCTCATGCCGACCCCAGCCTCCCTCCCTCCCTCCATCCCTACCCTCCCTCCCTCCTTCCTTCGCTTCCCTGTACCCTGTAGCTCTGGATTGCTTACTATTCCCTGTACCGTGAAGAATAAGCCTGTACCTGAAGGACTAAAGATTTTAGGATTTTTGTTTATATCCTCATTATTTCTCTATAGGTTAGGCACTTCTGTGCTCATTTTTAATAATGCTCCCCTTGGTTTACCTCTTGTCCGTCTCCTTCCCCCCTCATTATCCTCCTGACAGGATAATGTCCTTCCATTGTCCATTTTTTCTCATTTCTCTCTTATCATTATCCTAACTACTTCATTCTGGTATCTCACTGATTTCTCCAGGAGGCTAAACATTAAAGAATCTAAAACACTTCTGTAAATTGTTGAAAAGGGTTTGTTTTCTCCTTCAGAAAAACAAAGAAACTTCAGAAAAATATCCAGCAGAAACTTAGAGAACCTTTATGCATTACCTTCTGGTTTGGAACAGAGGAGAGCTCATTTAAATACATTTTTTTTTAAGGTATGTTCTTGAAAAAGAAAGACCACATCAATTTACTGAATGGACACTTTATAATTAACGCTTGCGATTTATGCACCAATTTTTATACTCATTAAAGGAAAAATGAAAATAACTCGTATCAGTATAATAATCTTCCTTGCTTGACAGAAATTCACAGAGAATTTCAAAAGTAAAAAATAATTTAGTCAAAGCTAGACTCAGAAAAGCATACACTTCCATCTCAGAAAATTTGGGGTGCTCCATCCATCACCTCCAGTCATCACCCCTTTGGGTACGGCAGTAAGCTCCCCCCTGCCAATCAGAGGCATTTTGTCAGGCTCCACAAACACTAATTTGAGTGCTAATATTCTGTGCTAAGGGCATTAATCATTAGTTAAATAAACAAACCATGTGAGTGTATTAACTGTCAACATGCCAAAATCTGCTCACAGAGGGATCAACCTCACATCCACGCCAACTGCTGAAGTGCAGAAGACGCGGTCGGTCACACAGCGCTGCGGAGTCGCCAAGGCCGCGTCACACAGCACGGACAGAGCATGCCTTGGCCCAGAAGTCTCAGGGCAGTCTGGAAAGAATCACTAATAAGAACTGCCTTTGGAGCCCCCGTGCTCCTCCCTTCCTTAGGAAAAGCTTCTGGGGCTCCTCCCTGGTCCACGGCCCCTCACTTGTCTATGACTGCCAAAAATCAAAGAAACTGAGCAGGACACACCTCTGCTTCAAAACCTCCAGCGGCTCTTTGCACCCAGGTGAGGTCAAACAAACTTTAGCGTGAGATGGGACCTGTCACTGTTCTATGCTCCTGGCCCTCACTGCAGTGAGCTGTCAGCCCTCAGCCCCTGGGAAGAGGGCCTGCGTGTGGAGGGGCGGGTGTGTAAGAACATTAAAGCACCTGATGCCAGGTGATGCGTTCAGTCATTTCCACAGGGCGATTCCACTTTGGGATCAGAAGTGCGGACTACAGAACTAGCCAGCTGGAACCAAATCCCACTCACTAGCTGTGCAAACTCCAGTAGGTTACTTAATCTTTGTGGGCCAGTTCCTACAACTATAAATTACAGTTAAAAACTCCATGTTAGGAGTATTTGACAGATGGTAGGTAAATAATAGGCGTGGAAGTGAAGAATCTTGAACTCTTGCCTTGGTTCTTCCCACTATTTTGTGAGTTAGAAAGGCGATAAACAAACTCAGCATTAACTGTCTATCTGACTAAGTGACCCACCGTCACGTCACATGTCAACCGAGGGGGAATGACATGCATGGTCTCTCTGAGGGCTCTTTGACATCTAAAATTTTCTTTCTTTGTAAAGTATCACAAGAAGGAAAATCAAGTATCCAACGTACTTAATACTAATATGAAGCCATTAGATGAACTAATACTGGTTCAATAGACAACCACACAAGAGAAAAACTCAATTCAAGTTGGGGGGAGAGAGGGGCAGGGAAGGGGATGGTGTGTCCCCACCTGATGGACACCATGTAAGGGTATGTGGCACACCTGGGGACGTCAGGGACTTCACCTAACAAATGCAAACGTTTTAAACTAATCCGTTTGTTCCCTCGTATTAATCTGAAACAAAAATTAAATAACATAAATAAAATGTTCTCCTCAACAGTTCATTTTCAATCCTTGGGTTATTTGTATAAGTTTTTCTTGCATTCATGCCCCCATAGAATTCCTTCACATATTGCCAGATGAAATGCAACTAAAAGAAACGTCTCCCTGCTTTTCTTCTCTACGTAGTCCGCTCTCTTTAATTGGGAACACTTGTACTACAGCCAAAGGGATTTCCTATAAAACCCAAATCATGTCCAAGTATTAAAGGATTCTGATAGCTAAATAGTAAAGGGTTAGGAGCCCACCGAATCCGAGATTACAGGAATCTGGTATCTATGGGTGTTTGTACTACGTATGGAAGACCCCTAAGCATTACCTGTGAAAGTCCAGAAGTGGGTTCCACCTACATCATTTCCTACCAGTACCATCCGCACTAACATCCCTCAAATGCGACTACTTGGTACCCCAGTCATAAAGCCTTTTCAGAGCTCATTGAATCACAGAATTTTAAAGCCAGAGGAAACTTTAACATTTTTAAGATCAATAATTCTGTTTCTGTGAGATACCATCTTTATATTTTAATCCACGATGTGAGGAAGGGGAAAACCACGGACAATAATTTACTTCCCATACAAATACTTGCATTTTAATTATCATGGGGAAGCCTGGGGGATCAAAATTATCACACAACAGATACTCAATGAATTCATCCTTGCTGACTGTCGAGTCTGTATGTCTGAGTCCGTAGCTGTAAACTCATTTCCACGCGTCTGTGGATGGCAAAGTCATCCCACAGCTGAAGCCGTGAATGAGGTGGGACTATAAAGTAATTCGGCTAACTTTTACTCAACTACTGTATACCAGAACTTAACCATACATATACACGTGTCCTTTGTAAAGTATTAAAGTTATCTGGAGAGTATTCTGTTTTCAATGTAAATTCACAAATTATTGGTTAAAGGGTGCAAAGTTTCAGCTAGGCAAGAGGAATGAAGTTTTTGAGATCTGCACAGCATAGTGGCTACCGTTACTAAAAATGTGTTGTATATTGGGCAGCACCTGGGACTCAATGGAGTGGGGCGCCGACCCCGTATGCCGGAGGTGGCAGGTTCAAACCCAGCTCTGGCCAAAAACTGCAAAAAAAAAATGTGTTGTATATTGCGTAAGTGTTGTATAGTCTACATCATGTGTGTATATACACATACAGTAGAACCTCTGCAAGTTTGACCACCCCAGGGGCTTTCACAAACTGGTCAACATATGGAGATGGAAGGCCAGGCTTGGCTGCTCACGCCTCTAATCCTAGCTCCGGGAGGCTGGGACGGGTGGATTGCTTGAGCTGAGAAGTTTGAAAACAACGTGAGCAAGACCAAGATCTCATCTCTACTGAAAATATTAAAACCAGCTGGGCTTGGTGGCCTGTAGTCCCAGCTACTTGGGAGTCTACAGCAAGAGGATATCTTGAGCCCAAGAGTTTGAAGTCATGTCATTCTACCCAGGGTGACAGAGTGAGACCCTGTCTCAAAAAAATAAACAAAATAAAAAAGCAAACATACAAAGGTGGCCAACATTAGGAATCAGGCCTACTAAACTGACATGTACATGTGGTACATGTCAGGTCTATGAAAATTCAATCAACTTAAGGAGGTGGTCGATGTAGGGAGCTGGTCAACTATGAGGGTTCTACTGTACATAGAATAATATCAGCAATGTGATGTTATTCTCTGTATATACGCAGTATGAAAAGACTAAATCTAGCTAATTAACATTCACCTCACATATTTATCATTTTTGTGATGAGAACATCTGAAATGTAGTATCTGAGCAATTTTGAAACAGACATTATACATGTCATATTATATGAAGTATGCACATAACTTTATTTGCCAGGTAAATTACTTTGGAGAAACTACCAGAAAGTCAACCAGACAAGTTTTAAAATATAGCAAAATGTTATGGTAGAACCCAGCTTCATTTTAAAATCTTCCAACTTAGCTGTATGTTTGAGCATTTTCAAAATAAACTGTAGGATAAAATCAGAGGTAAAGTTAGTGAACAAAATACGTATTCTCTCGGGTAATAGGATGACCCTATAAAGTACTGTAAAGTAAAATATATACCGTATATACTCGAGTATGAGCCGAGCTTTTTCGAACTTGGCACAAATTTTGTGCCGAAAAACCCGAACTTGGCACAAATTTTGTGCCGAAAAAACTCGACTTATACTCGAGTATATACGGTATATATCATGGCTTATAAATCTTTTCTCAATGGACAATTATAAAAGAGGTGTTCCCAACATGTTCCAAACACTGGCAATACTGCTGTGTTAACTGTATAGTGTTAAGGGGGGGAGGGGTATCCTTTATTGCAGCTATATTACAGGGTATAGAGGCAACTTTATGACTTCCTTGACTAGCCAGAAATCTACACCTATGTGTACCCCTCAGTGGTGCTATCATCCCTCTACTATTGTGTGCTTTTTGGAAAGACTATATAGGTAAGAATAAAGATTTGATCAAACATGTGGAACTGATTGATGTTGGCACTGAGCCCTGAATTCATTTACATTCTGATACCAAATACAGTAGAACAGGGCTGAGACTTATGAAGGGATACTTCCTGGGTTTTGAGTGGCACTGAACCCCAAGGGGTACCCTAAACCATAAGTCTTGCGACCACAAAATCTACTCTTCCTTTTTTCTGTTCCCTTTTCTCTTTTGGAACCAGTCAGATTCTCTGCATCCAGCTATTTTCCTGAGCCAGTTCTGGTGTGAGACTTAAAAACCACAGAATGATGCTAGCAGGTTAGCACCCGTTCCATAATAAAACTGTGAAATTTTAGAAAAGCCATGGTAGTATCCTTAAAAGCTTCAGAAAGAAAACAGATAACTTTTCCCTTTCATGGTGCTTATCAAAAAAAAAAAAAAAAAGGTGGACGACAGCCACCAACCCTGGGTGAAGCAACAGCTCTGCCAAAACTGTGAATCATTAACAGATTTGAAAATATAAGTACCTTTAAGCCAATCACACATTTGGCACAGGTGAAAGTTGACGTGGTAACTTGCTACTACAAGTGCACTCTCCTTCAAAAACATGATTTCCCACCTGGCCCTTACCCACGACCGAGAGTTGATTCCCTGTCTGTGTTTCTATACGCCACAGTGGAGCCTTGGATATCCTGGAGGACATACAGGGTATTTATAATATTTCATATTCAAAGCATTTCGGATGCTTTTCTGTAAAAGAAATAATTATATGACTTGAAATAAATTAGCTTATTTCCCTAAAAATATCTTTCTCACCTAATACGGATGACAAAAAGAATCAAAATTTCTTCTTTTATGATGTTATGTTAGCGTTTTTTTAAATTCTACACCAGGATTCTTTAAAAATGCAACCCATTCCCTCCCTATACGTGCGTAAAGACTGGACAAAAGTTGGCCAATGTATTTTAGGGCTGAGTAGCCTCACTCACTGAAATGTCCTTCTTCAGGGGAAAAAATATACACCAACTCCTTACAAAACTTAACGGTATCTCAAGAATGGAAGAAAAAGTATCCAATGTACTCAGCTCTACTATGAAACTAATTTATAGCTTTCATATGAAAGCTATAACTTAAGTATAGCCTAAGAATATGGGGAAAGGGGAAAGGAAGGGGAGGGGAGGGAGGGTAATTGGTAGGACCACACCTACCGTGCATCTTACAAGGGTACATGTGAAACTTACTAAATGTAGAATATAAATGTCTTTTTTTTGTTTTTCTAAAACTTTATTCAAATTAGAATATAAATGTTTTAACACAATAACTAAGAAAATGCCAGGAAGGCTATGTTAACCAGTGTAATGAAAATATTTCAAATTGGGTATAAAACCAGTACGTGGTACCCCATGATTGCATTAATGTACACAGCTATGATTCAATTTAAAAAAACAAAACAAAACTTAAGAATGGATAAAATAAAAAACTAAGGCTAGGCTTGGTGGCTCAAGCCTGTAATCCTAGCACGCTGAGAGGCCAAGGCAGGTGGATTGCCCGACCTCAGAAGCTTGAGACCAGACTGAGCAAGAGTGAGATATGATGTCTAAAACTAGCTGAGCGTTGTGGCAGGCACCTGTAGTCCCAGCTACTCAGGAGGCTGAGACAGGAGGATCATATAAGCCCAAGAGTTTGAGGTTGCTGTGAGCTATGACACCACAGCACTCTATCTAAGACTCTGGGTAGACTCTGTCTCAAAAAAGAAAGAGAGAAAGAGAGCAAGAAAAACAGACCAACAGATTAATAGCATGAATGAATAATTGCCTAGACACATATGTTGCTTGTCACAAAACTCATTTTAAATTTAAGTCTTGGTTGAGGAATGGCCTAGGGAACAGAAGTCCCAGTCCTTTAACTCTATACGTGTCATTTCACTAAGTAAAAATGGTACATAGTCACTTCTGTGGAGAATTACCTTCAAGTAATAAAATGATGCTATTATTATTATTTATTAATAATATTTTTTTGTATTATTCACATTTTCCTACACAATTTCACTCTTTTTTCACCTCTTAACTTTCACATGATTCTCCTTTCTTAATTCCTTAACTACCTGCAGACACATATATTTTTCTTCTTATTTAAACGAGCCATATTTAGAAGCACAGTGTTTCTTTTCAAATGTGAAGGAGAGTTTCACCTTTGAAAGCACACATCTGTTATTTTCCCTGTTTATGGGATGGTGGTAATAAAAGATTTTTCAAAAATGTCTCAGAGCTCAAGATTTTATTTTTTAAATAATTCATAGGCAAGCCTTGTAACTGGTGCAAAAATAATTCTGCTGTTGAGACGCGAAGGAATCATGTCTGATGTTTAATAGCCAGGATTCTATTTCCTGTTCATGGCTGTTATTTGAATGATGGCACAGTCTGGATGCGTAGTAGTTAAGTCTGTAGCATACAGCAAGGTCACTATGAATTCTGGAGCACTTTGGGCTCCTTACTGTCACCACATTATGATCCCTGTCAGTGGGGAGGCAAACTCCAGTCCAAACCAGAGAAGCAAAATTCTGGGGGCTTGTGCTCCCTTCTATTTCTCTCCTGGAAAAAAACTAGTGATCTCTTCTATCTTAGGAAAGGATTAAGTAATAATTTAGGAGAAGCGGACTTTTATAGGACTCCAAAAAAAAAAAAAAAATTGCTGGCAGAGTACCTGTGGTTATCATGGAATGAGGCCAAAAATTTTAAGGGCTTCTTTCGCCCTTGACTTCAGAGTGATTTTAACACAAAGTTAGAAGTAAAACAGGACGCCAGCTGTGGAGCCAACAAAGTCACTCCATGTGTTCTGGGTGAAGTTGGTTCAGCCTGCCCTTCTCCGGCAATCACAACTCGTGCCCGTGTGCACCCAACAGTGACTGCCAGCACCTGGGCTTAAGGGCCTCTGTATATAGTGACTTTTAGGAAACTAAAATGGTTATAGAAACCTGCTGCTACTTGATGATTCTTACCCACTCTTTTGGGTGATTTCATTCAATTGTTCATCAGACGGTCACAACACAAACTATAATATGATAACATAAGTCCCCTATTTATGGAGAGCCTACCCTGCACCAGACCATTTTACATTCAATATATGTAAGATATGAAAAATTTTAAACACTCAACTAAGAATTAATAATGACATTCCAGAGGATTTTCTTAAATTAAATATTTAATGGCAGCCCCCCCCATTCATTATTTATTTCAAGACAACCAAATTCTGTTAATGCTGAAGCTGCATCAACACTTTCAGTCCTAAGGGCCTTATTGGGCAAACTGCAATTTCAGAGGACTAAATAATAACCTAGGTGTTAATGAAACTCGGGATTGCCAAGGGTTCGTAATTTACAAACAGGGAGCAATTGAGGCACTGAAGGAACAAACCCCATCTCCTGTCGGATAATAACTCTGTGAGCCTGAGGTCCAAGAAAACTGGATCATTGTCCATCACTCAGTGACAGGTTTTTACAAGTGTACATGGCAGAGCGCACACTCCGCAGCTGTGCCCTGGTAATAATGCCGAAAGCCATGGCACAGGCTGGGCTAGAGGAGAAGTGTCCATGGAGCAAGACTAGAAGCAGAGCTCCCACGCTCCTGTATTCTGGTCTGCTGCCAGCAGCACCTACCTGCACTCACCTGGTAAACTAATTACTTGTAGTCTCCTAACAACACAGTTTTTATTGAATAGTTACACAATCAACTCAGTACAATACCAAGAATTGTCTTGCAAATACAACCCTAGAGTCAGTTCAGAGAGTTCTAAAGACAGAAGGGACCTAAAAACACCATCTACCCTAATTTCAAAACATGCCAAAATGTCATGGCAAACAACATTAGTGAAATTATAAGAAAAGTAACTGTGGGGCGGGGCTTGTGGCTCAAGGAGTAGGGAGCTGGCCCCATATACTGGAGGTGGCGGGTTCAAACCCAGCCCCGGCCAAAAACTACTACAACAAAATAATAATAAAAAATAAAAGAAAAGTAATTGTGGTGATTTCACAATAAAGTTTTCCTCAAAATTTCTGTCTTTGTATTATGAATAAAAAGAGAATGTCTCATACAAGTTCTTCCCTACCAGTTCACGTGGATTTTAAAAATCCGGCTCCAGTTTGAAATGATACTTGGAGTAGAAATAAATTCAATAGAGTGTAATTGTTAGCCACCATTAATTATCATTATAATAATATGACTTCAGGATATAATACCAAGTTGAGCAATCACTTTGCAAAAAAGAATCGTTTTTCCTCAAAGTAAATGAGTCACACTCTCTCCAGTTTTCAAAATCAAAATGATCATGGTCTTAAAGCCTTCAGTCAGAGCTGCTCACCTTTTCAGAAAAAGAAACACTCTCGCCATCAGACTGCAGTGAAAAGCCTTCATTTTAGCCCACTGCAAAGGTCTTTACCTGCTGGCAGGTTTCGGTTCTAAAGGTAACTGGCAAATGCTGTTCTTGACCGTCATCTGTAGCAACAACCAGGAAGGAGCCCAACTAACAGACTCACTCTACTGTCTACAGACGTAACCCCACGTCTGTGTCTCTTCAGGTGCCTCCCTGGCCCTGCAGACCCACAGAGAGTTTTATGCAGCCCACCACTGGAACACTGTAAGTATTTCCCCCTATTTTATTTTTATTTGTTTATTTATTTTGAGTCAGAGTCTCACTTTGTCGCCCTTGGTAGAGTGCCGTAGCATCACAGCTCACAGCAACCTCAAACTCTTGGGCTCAAGTGATTCTCTTGCCTCCGACTTCCAAGTAGCTGGGACAACAGGTGCCGGCCACAATGCCCAGATACTTTCAGAAACGAGGTCTCGCTCTGGCTCAGGCTGGTCTCCAACCTGTGAGCTCGGCCTCCCAGAGTGTTGGGATTACAGGCGTGAGCCACCGCGCCCAGCCATTTCCCCCTATTTTAATCCACAAAGATACTGAAACACCAGGAAGTTACATAATTCACCCAAAAATGTAGAACATACAAACAGCAGAGCAATTGGACTTCAAGTTAATATCCCCAAAGAGTAGCCAATGGAAGATTTTTCTTAAAAGTAGTCTCATTTTTTATACTACCAGGAATTAACTGAGTCAAAAAGGAGTAAAAGGGTACCAGCTACTGATTTTCTGTAGAGATGGTGTTTAGATAAGGAAGTGCCATCTTCTCTTAAAATCAGTTTGTATTTATATCAGGTAACATACTATTTGTTTATATAAGTATCTGCAAGCATAACAAAGACACTGACCTATGGAATATAGTTACTGCAAGGAAATAAAAATTTATTTTCAAAAGTGTTTTGAAAGGGCATATGCAAAATTAGTCATAAGCTAGTTTGGAACCTGTTGCATGGACTCATTTTCAGCGACAGCATAAAGCAAATCAATTTATCTGTCCATTATCATTTGGTCAGGTAATGAAAAAAGGAAACAGTTGGTGATATAACAGAATATGCAAGCTCAAAGCATCCTTACTATATTTAAATCAGTATATAAATCATAATATAGGTCAGTTTGCGCTTTCAACTTAGGGACCAAAAGAACAGTTAATTAATCACCCAACTGCTAACAAATGTTATTTAGACTTCACTTGGCAATTATGCAGTCACCCAGGAAATCAATGGCAATTAAGTAGCTGATCAATAAACTCTTCTCTTCAATGGATAACAAAGACCCTAAAGTTTTAACTCCAGTTCTTTTAAATAAACTAGAGAATACATACATTTTTATCAGCATACTGGGCTGAAAAGACTTAGAACTCTAATTGTTCTATTTTATAATATAGATTAAATCCATTGTGCTAATGATCATATCTACAATATATCAAAGTATTAGGTATTAAAAACCAGATTAAAAAAAAATTCCTTCACTGAATAAGATAACCAAAGCAGACGAATAGCTAAGTAATTATTCAGCCAGCTGAAAACAGCAGTGTGGTGAACCTGCCTAGCTCCCCATTTTTCTAATCTATAAATTATTTTAAATTCCTTGTAAAAAAAAGATTTCAATAGGATTTTAAACAATGGTTTTCAAACACTCAGGTAGAACAGCATTTCTGCCGGCTACTGATACCTTTATGAACTCCAGAGTTAAACCACTTCTATAGATCACAGGGTGCTTTATAGTTTCCCAAAAGAAAGTGGATCTGTTTGAAATACGAGTATTTAGAAAGTTCGCCTCTCTTTTCGAATGTAGTCAAAGGAGAGAGAAGAGTGGAGTGGTGGGGGTTTCTATACTAAGCAGGCTTTGAAAATTAAAAGCACAAAGGTATATGTTCTTGTATTATATAGTCACACTAATAAAAGCAATAAAACATATCTGGGGGCACCTGACGTGAGCAGTTTCCTAAGCCCGGTATCGACCCCCAGATTCTTTTCAAGTGAGGCTGCTTGGCCGTAACCTGGTCCCCTGTGCATTTTCTATCACTGATCTCAACTAAGCCTTGAGCTAAATGTAGGAGTGCTTGGAATTTCATGTGTTGTGACAATTTATTGTAACTTTTGTCTTATTGTAAAGTTTATTATAAGGTAAGAATTAATGCCCGTGCATGAGGAAAGCAGATGTGATGAAGTGACGGTTCAGAGTTGACAAGGGAATGAAACTTGGAGTTGGAAGCCTAGGTGAAGTTTTACTCTGCCTTGCAGGATTTTCCAGGGCTGTTGTTTTGAACCACATAAGACCTCTCAAATGCTGGAAATGATAAGCAGAGAATGAAACACCCTCCCGTGCCAGCCTCTCCATCCTCAACACCTGGTATTTCTTCTATCCAGCACTTCAAGTACCATCAGACTAATGATTTAGGTAAAATCAAAATTATGTAATCTTTACTGGAGATTTTTCTTTTTCCTAATGTAATGTTAAAACTAGTTTAACTGAGCTCTACTGTGAAGTTTATAGAACTAACAGGAAGAGAATATGTTCACTTCATACTAATTTCCTGTACTAATATAAAAACCTGAATATGTTCCATAAACGTCCAGGGAAGCTCAACTCAGCCTTCTGGATCTTACATTTGCCTCACCTAACACTGGGTGTATGGTATTTTTCATCCTTTTTAACTTCATTTTGACAGAGTTGAATTGTTTGTGTTTTTGATGTGAAATATCTGTTAAAAACAAAACTGAGAAAGCTTCCATTGCATTTCACCAATACAAAAATCCTTACATTAATTCCAATAAATCATTCTCTGCTTGAAACATCAATATTCATCACTGAACATTTATGGGCTCTATTACATGAGAAGCACAGTGCTAGAAGCTGGTCGTATGAAGATTAAGACAAATACACACACACGCAGAGTAGAACCCCTGTAAGTTGACCACGCAAGGTCCTGTAACAAAATGGTCAACATGAGGAATTAGGCCAACTACACTGATACCTACATGTGCTGCCTGTCCAGTCATCTACGAAAATTAGGTCATCTTCAGGAGGAGGTCAATGTAGGGAGGTGGTCAACTACAGAGGTTCTACTACTGTATTCTCCTATGGCATATGGTCTAAAATTATCAGCTGCGTTGACCTAAGATGATTTTAGATGACTTCCAAAACACACACATACCCTGAATATTTGACAGCAGTATATAAATGGCGATTATAATCTGGAAAATACCTCTTCTACTACTCACTGGCACAACAGACTGAAGAGAAGGGGCAGGTTTAGCTGCTTTTGGGAAGGAATAGGTTCCCCACTGTTTGATTTTGATGTAGTTTTCTTTACTTAACTTGTAAGGAAGCATTAAACGGGTTTAAGAAAATACTAAGGGCGAAAAATACCAAGGACAAAAATGACTGAGTCCAAAGCAAACCACAAAAACGTCCAGATGATGTTAGATACCTCAAATCGTTATAGAAGTTGCGGTATTTTCAGGATACAAACAGAACACCTAACTTTAAAAATGCAATTTGCATTTCAGTTTAAAATTGCACCACACTGCCTTGTAAACATTGTGTCTCTATGCAACCCAAACCTAGAAAACAAATAAAGAAACTCTATTTTGAATTTTATAAGCTTTGTAAACAATCTGGGCATCCAGTATATGTTTCAAAATACCTGCTGGATGAAACCAAATGTTTAAATGTCTCCCTGAAGCAATGCATTGATGCAGCTGGTAAAGAAGTTGAATGGATAAACTCCCCTCATTGCATTGACTGCATGTTTGCAAAATTAAATGGAGAAACTTATCAGTATATCTGAATGATCCTAAACCTGTTTTCCTCAACAGTAGCTATGTTTGCCACAAGATTGTTTTGTTTTAGAGACAGAGTCTGACTTTGTCACCCTTGGTAGAGTGCCGTTGCATTACAGCTCACAGCAACCTCAAACTCTTGGGCTCAAGTAATCCTTTTGCCTCAACCCTCTCCCCCCTGAGATGGGACTATAGGTGCCCACCACGATGCCTGGCTATATTTAGCAACAGGGGGTCTTGCTCTTGCTCAGGCTGGTCTCGAACCCATGAGCTCAGGCAATCCACTTGCCTCGGCCTCCCAGAGTGCTGGGATTACAGGTATGAGCCACTGCGCCTGACCTTGCTCCAAGTTTTGATTCTCTACTTTGTTTTTCCTTTAGAATCAAATCCCTGTTAACAATTTATATATGATGTAAAAATAAAACGAAGGGATATAATCGTACAAAGAAACCTTTGTTTCAGCTGACATCTGAACACATAAGGAGTCACCCTCACAACACTTTTCTCTTACATACGTCTATCTAGTATCATCACAACATTATTTCATCTGCATATACGTTTTCCTAAAAACTTATAATCATGCCAAACATGTATCTTCATTTTGAATTACAATTTGCTAAAGTCATTTTTCAATCAATATTTACTGGATTTACAAAGCAGGTAGTGAGATTCTAGAATACAGATTATTTTAATGAAATCAAATATCACATGCCATGTGGAGGTAAATCATATTATTTATGATAATTTATTTAAAGAATAAGGATTTAATTTTCTACTGAATTTTATGAAACTTTCTGAATTAATTCAAGTGTAGAGTTTAGTTTTCTTTTTCTTTTCTTTTCTTTCTTTCTTTTTTTTTTTTTTTTTTTTGAACAGGGTCCCTTTCCTTCTATTACCCAGGCTAGAGCAGAGTGGTACAACCATGGCTCACTTCAGCCTTGAACTCCTGGTCCCACGAGATCTTCCTGCCTCACCCCGTCAAGTAGCTAGGATTACAGGTGCCCACCACCAGGTCTGCCCCAGCTAGTTGACTATTTTTGAAACAAAGTTCCCAATTTCTCCACTTGTCTGAAGACTGTAAGGTTCTCTTCCCGAGCCATGGTCTTACTCAACTTGAATTTCCACATATGCTATTATGTTCTTACAAGAGGCAACACAGGGCCTCAACCCGGGTTCTGCCATTCCCCAGCTCAGTGACACTGGGTGAGTTACTTAACATCTCTGTGCCTTAGTTTCTTCTGATAATATTAGTATGAACCTCCTAGACTGACATGATGTTCCTTAACACATTAATAATACACCTCACAAGGGGACCGTGAGTACTAAAGGTGTTAATATTTCCAAAGTTCTTAGAAAAAAACTGACATGTAGAAGCTTTAAAATAACAAATTTTAAATGTGCTGTACGTTGATATCACTTACTTAGAAACACACAGTGAAAATGAGCAAGAAAGTAACGAAAAAGGGCTGAAGAGTGAAAAATGTCATTCTCAATGGTTCAAGACAGAGTTTGAAACACTTCTTTGGAATCCACATGACAATAAAAATAATTATTATTACTTTCAGAGGAAGCCCTTGACATTTCTTGGATGAAGAGAAATCCTATGTTCTATCAAACTCACTGCTGTTTAGGTCAGTGACCAAAATTTTGTTCAAAGATACTCTGTTTAATGTACAAATATAGGCTGTCTTTGAGTAAGTCATTCAGTATTAAAATAAAAACACCATCACATTCCCTATTGTTACTCCCAGAATAACAGAAATCCCTTCTCCTTTTATATGTTTTAATAGATTACAATGAGAAAACGTTATGTCCCATAAAACAATAAGGACTTCCAATCCCTAGTGAAAAGACCCACAGGACAAACTCATGGTTCGTGTTTGCCCACATTCCATCCAAACCTCACTCTCACTCTTGCTGCCTCTAGAATCTCAGCAGGTTTGCCTGGGAAATATATTGGTCTGCCTCAACTAGAAAAAACATAAAACATAATCTTGACTGTTGTTTCATTCCTTTTATAAGACCAATAATTCAGTTGTCTCATACCTAGAAATGTAGTGTTTATAACATGTTCTGTTCTGTACTGACATTTTTATACCATTTTTTAAAGTGTCATGTATTTCAAACGGCTTTATAGTAAGAATTATTGCTCCAAGTCCCTGCTTCCTTATGGGATCTAGGGAATCTGATATTGAGAACACATGTAGGCTGGTTATGGATTTGGAACTTATCGTTGGTCTTTGGTTATTCAATGGACTCACTCGTTTCCATTTAACAGGAAAACAAAAGGAAGATCCTCTAATGATGTTTTAATGTCACTTTTCTTAGAATTGAAGTAGTCCAAGACCAAGCAATACTTTTGCCTTCTTTTATGTAAATACATTTTTCTCAAGTCAAAAAGTATACACAGCTTTCAAAAAGAAAATCATGTGTGCTTGTATTAAACACCGTTTTCCAACTTTTCAACTGGTGTCTAGAATTACTTTCAACCGTACTAGAAAATAATTTCAAAGAATGGTGAAAGCGTGGTTAGTTCAACCACTTGAACTTGAAAATGAATCTCCTACTCAGTGTCCACGGCTCAGTGTGTGAAAATGAGTGACTAAAACGATCTAATAACACGACATTTTAAAGTACCTACGCTTGATGCTTACATTATGATACCAATAAATAATTTACACTATAATTAACTCTATTATAAGCAGTTCATGAATAGGTATGCCAAGGTCATTAGCACACGGGGATCACAAGAAAACGTTTTGAACCACTTGATGATTTCCAAGCTTCCTCCAGTATTCCCAAATGTCAGAGATCGGAAACTGTTTTTCTTTTATCCTGCCAGTCTGTCCTTAAAGTTGTGAATTCAGTGGAAATGGCTTCTATGATTTGTACCATATAATTTAAAATTGCCAGGATTCATCATTAGAAGAGAAGAAAAATTGGAGGTTTAATATTAAAACTTTGAAACACAGGTATTATTTCAGAAATATGTTTAGCAACATTTCCAGGAACAACAACAACGAAAAAGCATAGTTCTGAGAATTATATTAAAGGCCGTCCCCTTGCAACTTTAAAAATGGAAGTTTCTTTGCCACAAGCCAAATATATTCCTCTAAATGTACACTCTCTCATAAATTAGAGAAATGCTCTCCACCATGTACCAGCAGCCACCACAAGCTCATAGATATTATGTTGTGTGTGTGAGAGAAAGACAGAGAAGAAAGAAAGAAAAGAGAGAGAAAGAGAGAGAGAAGGAAGGAAGAGAGAGAGAGAGAGAGAGAGAAGGAAGGAAGGAAGGAAGGAAAAGAAAGAAAGAAAGAAAGAAAGAAAGAAAGAAAGAAAGAAAGAAAGAAAGAAAGAAAGAAAGAAAGACAGACAGACAAACTGAAAAAGAATTTTACTGGTTTCATTGTAACAGTTTTTCAGGGACTTCTAGGACTGTGTCATGTGCCACTGAGCTGATGTGACACCGGTTTGCTGCATTACCTCGTGTACTCCTAGAGTTGACTCAGAGCTAAGCTTGCTCTGACATCAAAGGCGGAGCTGTGCTGGGATCAGCTGCCAACAGGCCACAAGGGACAAGCCCTGTTGTAAACCCATAGGAACTCTACCCTAGATCAACACAGCAAGCAGGGACCAGAGGAGGCAGACCCGAGGAGGGCTGTTCTCTACTGTTCCTCTCAAAGGCAGCATTTTTTTCTCAAGCTTGAGCTTGTGAATAAAGAACCAGGATCCACATGCTTGCAGTCCCTCCTGTTTACCCGTTAGCATTTTGCCCACTGCAGAGTGCCAGGAAACAAGAAAGGCTGCAGCCCCAGACACCGGCTAGAAGTGAGGAGTCCAGTGCAGCCACCATGCAGGAGCTTATGTGAGAGCCTGAATGGACAGAACCAAAAAAAAATTTTAAAAGGCTGGAAACAGATCCCAGAACACACAGGAAATTTAACACACGATAAAGATGGCACTGGGGAACATATCAAATCCCTGCCTGACACCTTAGGCAAAACTAAATCATTAGAGGGGTCAAATATTTTTAAAAATGCAACTATCAAAGTAGAAAGCACGTTAATTTTAATGTAGGAAAAGCCTTTCTAACTATAATACAGAACTCTCTTAAAGGTCTAAATTACTTTCCCGAACCAGCAACTGGGTCTGCACACCTGGGACTGTTTCCTTTCTCAGGAACATCAAACCCCCAAATCCTGTCTATCAGCCTTACCCAGCTACGAGAGCTATGTCTCCGTGTACAGGAAGACACAGGCAACAGAAAGCAAAAGTCTGTTACCCTTTAGGAAACCCGAAATAACTTTACTGCAAGTAAATGCAAAGCAATACCATGAAATAAAAGACTATTCATAGGATTTCTCTTGCCAAAGAGATCAAAACAATTTGCTAAACATCCTATAAAAAATAGTAAAAATTAAGTCCTTTCGATCAAGGACCCCAAGAACTGTACTGATACGTGGACCACTACAATGACTAACAAGACAATGCCTCAGTAAAATGTTTGAAGCTAACACTGCAAGGTGCTTTCCATAGTGTCCTGAGGGCTACACTTCTTGTGATCCTTTACCCCAGTCCCTGATGTGAAAAACTAAATCTGAGAGCACGGGTCTGCTTTCCTGCTTGAAGAATTGAATTTGATCTTACAGAGACCCAAGAAAACATATTCACTGGCACATGTCGTTCATCATGTGAAAAATATGCACTAAACGCAGAAATTCCCACTGTGTTATAGTAACTAGAAAGCCATATTCCACCTGCTTAGGAAGGATCTGGTAAAGGAGCCAACTGTGAGTGTGATTCTGGAGTCCCAGGCAGGACCAAGAAGGGAAAGACAACAGCTACAAGTCTTTGCAGGCAACAAGTTAAGTCTCTCTATTCTAACTAACCCTTCCGGAACAGTGGATAAGGTCTGACATGCGTAGAAAGACTGCATACTGATTTAAACAGATACTATATTAAAAGCGGGCCCCGGCATTTACTAATGTAAGAACCTAAATTTTATCCCCAGAAGAGAATGAAAGGTATCCTTTGATTTACATTTGAAGACATTAACTAGCAAATTTAAATATGATTCAGAGAAAACATTACAACATATAATGAAAAATATGCCATAAAATTTCTTTTTACTGACTGGTCACATCTTGCAGAAAACTAGTGACATAGCCTCTGACACTACACTAAGTCCTTTACAAGTATTATTTACACACAAGGAGAGACGAAGAATCATAATAACCCCCTCCTAGGTTTGTTGTGAGAATTAAAAGAGTTACGATGTGAAAATATGTTCAGAACAATGTCTGGAATATTGGAAACAAGTCTTTAAAAAATAATAGTATCTCATTTAATCCTTACAACAAACCACTGTTGCTTAGAGATGTTCAATAACTTGAAAGCAACACTGCTTATACCTGCACTCTGTTTGAATATAAATAAACAATATATTCTCTCCTGTCTCTTCTTCTCTTTCATTATCCAGTCTACATGAACAAAATGGTGTGCACATGAATGGCATAGTTTTATATATTTTATACATGCAAGATAGACATGTATGTATGTTCACATATAAAGTACATATATACATAGTATATAAAATAAATGCTGGAACCAAATGCATGCTTACACATTTTTATAGCTTCATTTTTCATATTTTCTACAATGTTCTACACTTCTCTGTATTCTTTTAGTAATCAGTTGTTTCATAAAGGTCTTCAGGAAACTTAAATCGTGAAAACTTTCGGAAGTTTTAAGTTCCTCAAGTCATTTACCATCAATATAAGCTCAATTTCTTTTTCAGTAACAGCAATTATTATAGCAAATTACTCTTTTAAGAGCTAACAGGAAAACCTACTGCATACAAAAGAGTTCCTGTCACATCCTCCAAATGCTACTAATTCCCCAAGAGTTAAAGGCAGAAGGCCGGGCACAGTGGCTCACACCTGTTATCCTAGCACTCTGGGAGGCTGAGGCAATGGATTGCCTGAGTTCACAGGTTTGAGATCTGCCTGAGCAAGTGGGAGACCCTGTCTCTGAAAAATAGCTGGGTGTTCTGGTGGGGACCTCAGCTACTTGGGAGGCTGAGACAAGAGAATTACTTGAGCCCAAGAGTTTGAGGTTGCTGTGAGTTATAATGCCACGGCACTCCACCGAGGGTGACAAAGTGAGACTCTGTCTCAAAAAAAAAAAAAAAAAAAAAAAAAACAAAAAAAAAAAAAAAAAAAAAAAAAAAATAACAAAACACCAAT
>CAUYPK010126397.1:0-11842 GCA_963574355.1 Loris lydekkerianus
AGCTGGAACATATTCTTCTTAGTAAAGTATCTCAAGAATGGAAGAAAAAGTACCCAATGTACTCAGCCCTACTATGAAACTAATTTATGGCTTTCACATGAAAGCTATAACCCAGTTATAACCTAAGAATATGGGGAAGGAGGAAATGGAGGGGAGGGAGGGGGGAGGTGGACAGAGGGAGGAGGATTGGTGGGATTACACCTGCAGTGCATTTTACAAGGGTACATGTGAAACTTAGTAAATGTGGAATGTAAATATCTTAGCACAATAACTAAGAAAATGCCAGGAAGGCTGTGTTAACCAGAGTGATGAAAATGTGTCAAACGGTCTATGAAACCAGTGTATGGTGCCCCATGATCGCATTAATGTACACGGCTATGATTTAATAAAAATAAATAAATAAATAAATAAAAACTGCAACAAAAACAGCGAAAATAAATACTTTAATTAAAAAAGAGAGAGAGAAAAAAATCTAGAGAGAGTGTGCTGCTATAGTTCAGAGAAATTTTGAGAAGTACAGAACATGAATTTTTTTTTGGGGGGGATATACATTGTAAATGTCAAAGTATTATAAAACATAGATGTAGTAATTAAATTATACATACTGAGCATCTACATTGAGCAAGTGCAGAGGGCTTATTATCTTGCTGGTAAAGTGACAGTCATCACGAACCCCCTCTCCTCTGCAGTGTCCAGTATTCTCCCGTGGGTACAACACTGTTAACCAAAGTCCCCACAGATGGTGGGACACCAGGCAGAGCTAGAATTTGGAATTATTAACATCATATAAATAATTAATGCTTCCTTTGATGAGAATAAAGTGAGAAAATGGATTTTTCATAAGAGATTTAAAGTAAACTTTGCCAGGAAGCGTGATGAGAAAGATGAATTTGGCACAACACATAGAAAGAATTATGTCCTTCCATACCATATAAAATAAATGCCTAGATGTGTTCCTTCATACTGTAGCTATAGATTAAAAATAGTTTTCCTTGTTCTAGACATCACTTTATCTATAAACAAGGTATTTAAAACGTTTCATCACAGAGGTTCAGAAATATCCAATTCAGCATTTTTTCTTAATAAACAAAGGGTGAGGAAAATCAAGAAAAAAAATTAAGATTCTCATAGACAGGCAAGGAAATTCAGCTTGTGAAATAGCGGGGAGGAAAACAGTATCTGTGAAAGGCATAGAAAGAGTACGGAAGATTGACTCAGAAAATGAGCCCGGTGCTTCAGGAGCATGAAATGAAAAACAATATCCAGTGTGCTGCTCTGATGTTTTAAAGCATTATGGATTTTCAACTGGTGTTTATGGTAACATCTAATCTGCCTTAGAAATGGATTTTGACATTGTTTTGTACTCAGGGTACATGTCAAGGAAGCTTGCTGTGCGCATGTGTGAGGATCAGCTTCAGCAAACTTCTGACTTAGCATTCCTCAATGATCACCTTTGATCTGCATGAAACCGTGATGAAGATTTTCAGAAGACCTGTAATAGGAGCTACAAAATCATTCATTCCCCTTACCAAAAATCAAAGCATAAACATGTTTGTGTGAGATATAGTCATTGCCATGTACTTGATTGAAATGTCTCAGTCGACTTTCTGAGAATTTAGAATGCAATAAGTGAATTAGTGACGACATGTAATATCTTCCTAAGTGAAACACAGCTAGAGAAGTCTCTTTTTAAGAGTAGGAATTATTTATTCATTCAGTCATAATTAAAAAAAAATAATAATTGTAGGCTTGGCACCTGTGGCTCAAGCAGCTAAGGCTCTAGCCACATACACCTGCGCTGGTGGGTTCGAATCGAGCCCAGGGCCTGCCAAACAACAATGACGGCTGCAACCAAAAAATAGCTGCGCGTTGTGACAGACACTTCTAGTCCCAGCTACTTGGGAGGCGGAGGCAGGAGAATCGCTTGAGCCCAGGAGTTGGAGGTTGCTGTGAGCTGTGATTCCACAGCACTCTACTCAGGGAGACATCTTGAGGCTGTGTCTCAAAATAATAATAATAATAATATTAATAATAATTATATATTAAACACTAGCCCAGCACTGTCTACCATTTGCCACTTTTGTTTCTTTAGATAATAAATTCTTCTGATTTATTTTAGATAATAAATTCTTTAGATAATAAATTCTTCTGATTTATTCTGAATGTATTTTATTCACTTTTAAAGATAGGGAACAGCTCATTATAAAGCTTCACCCAACAACACAGGAGCCTGAAATGTACTTTGCATTCTCTGAAAATATTTCATTCAGTGTTGTATGGGTTTATCTAAAATGATAAGCAACCCAAAATTATAATATGTCTCATTTAATTTAAAAGTTAGTATCAAACTTTCGTGGCCTAATTCTATAGTAAAGCAAATTAATGTATTTAGTCCAAATGTATTGCTACTTTTTTTTTAATTCTAAATCATTTTGGTAATGGCTTTCTAAATTTAGAAATACCAAAGAAAAAATGTTTTATCTTTAAAACAAAATGCATGCTGTAATCTGTAGTGGTATTCATATCTACTAAATAGCTTCATAGATAGTAGATGCTTTATGTATAAATCAGCTTATGTGCAAACTTGGCATTAGTCAGGATGGAATATATTTTAAATAGTAACACTGTAAAATTAAATATATTTCTCACCACATATATCACCTCATGCCTAAACCTATCTGCAAAGTTTCTGTGTTTTAATTTTCTTAGTTAGAAGTGACAGAAATAGAGTTTTCCCCCCTTGAGATTGCCCAGGCCAGAATGCAGTGGCATCATCATAGCTCACAGCAACCTCAAACTCCTGGGCTCAAGCGATCCTCCTGCCTCAGCCTCCTGAGTGGCTGGGAATACAGGTGCTTCATGTCTTTCTATGTGGCTCAAACTGTCTCAAACTTCTGCCTCAAGTGATGCTTCTACCTCAGCCTCCCAAAGTGCTGGGGTTACGTGCCTGAGCCATCACATTCTTGAAGTAATATATGAATCAATACTGACAACAAATATATGTGATAATTTACTACTCAATAAAAAGACTCAACTGTTTTACAGGCTCTTGTGATTACTACCTGTTCAGAAATCAAGCCTTGATTTAAGACTTGGCTTAATTTGAGATGACGATTCAGAAGAATTTACATGTATATCGTCCAAGAAATTTACAGATTTCACAAAGCTTTAGGGAATCTCAATTCTACTAATTGAAATGTTATTGTGTTTTCAATGGAGACAAGACAAGGTACTTAAAAAACAGAAAATGTAGTTTATGGGATCTGAACACTTGTTACATTAGAAGGGGGTGTCAGAGTTTGATCTGTCCTCATTGACTGGAAACCCTTAGATGAGGGTGGCACCTTCTTCTTCTTTTTTTTTTTTTTGAGATGGAGTCTTACTTTGTCACCCTGGGTAGAGTGCTATGGCATCATAGCTCACAGCAATTTCAAACTCGTAGATGAGTGTGGTACCTTTTTTTTGAGATAGAGTCCCACTCTGTTGTTCTGGGTAGAGTGCCTTGGCATCAAAGCTCACAGTAACCTCAAACTCTTGGGCTCAGGTGATCCTCTTGCCTCAGCCTCCTAAGTAGCTGAGACGACAGGTGCACACCACCACACCTGGCTAGTTTTTCTATTTTTTAGTAAAGACAGGGTCTCACTCTTGCTCAGGCTGATCTCAAACTCCTGAGATGAAGGGGGCTTCCTCCTCAGCCTCCCAGGGTATTGGGATTACAGGCGTGAGCCACGGCACCGGGCCTTGGCCACCTTCTTATTAATAATGGACCGAATACGTCAAAGAAACATTAGCAATAGAATCATATATAAGAAATACTTTTTTAATTGAACAAAGATTAAAGGTTCCATAAAAATAAAATGGGAGATTGCTAATGCTCTCTCAAAAGAGTTCACTTTTTGACTGTTTCCTAAATCATCAAAGCAGAAACCCAGGAAGGAAGAGACTTGAGCGTGTGATTCTAGACAGAGTGTTCAAGGCCCAGGTTTCCTGCCCACCTCTCTGGGCATCGTTTCTGCCCTCTCTCTATGGCCCTTTGTGCTCTTCCAATATTATCTCACCCCAGCCCACAAGTGCAAAGATAATCTTCACGTTGATAATGCTCAAATTTATATCTCCAGACCCTCCTCATCCTCATTCCCTTATAATATTTTAACATGTTCTTCGTGAAACTTATAAAATTCATAGCCATTTCATTTTGGGGGATATGTTGTTTTGTTTTTTGTTTTGTCTCTCTACCTTGCTGTAATGTGAACTCCGAGACCAGAGACCGTGTTGGTCTAGATCAGTCGTTCATCGTAAGCGATCAGGGATTATAGACCCTTTAGAGTCAATCAGGGTTTTGTAGCTCCCGTTGGCTCGCTCACCTGCCCTCCTGCCCCCTGCACCTGCCCGTGCCGAGTGTCCTCTGGGTCAGCGCATGATACCAGTGATCACACTCTGTGTGGCTTTAGCCTCAGACCCGAGCTCTTTCCCTTTTCTCCAATAACCCGGTCCATCAACAGATTCCATCCATCTTATCTTCAAGTTATTTCCCCCAGAGCTTTGCTATTCCCTTACTCAAAACCACCATCTGTTACCCGGACGAGGAAACAGTTTCCAAACGGTCCTAACTTCCTTCTACACTTACCTACCACACAACAGAGACGTATTATGCCACATATAAATCTAATCATGAGAATCAATGCTTTAAAATCTTCAATGGGTTTTGTCCTGGACTAAGAATAAAAGGATTTAAAGTAATTTTGGCAATCTGAAATATTCTGATTTATCTGTGGCCCTCATTTTCTTTCCATAATCATCCCTGGTTATTATTTCTTCACTGACTGTGTCCAGCTGTGCCACACTTACCTCCATTTTTGCAATGTGCCACTCTCTATTTTGCCTTAGGGAATTGAGCCTATGTTTTTCCCTTTCCCTGGGACATCCTTCCTCCCATCCCTTCAAATGATCAGCTCTGGCCCAACCTGACGTCTTGCTTTCATGTGAATGTTCCCACCTGGTCTTTGATGACCTCTCTCTTTTAATTAAGCACCCCCTTATGCTGTTTCCTTCATAAAACTTTAAAAATTAAGAATCTTTAAAGGTATTTTTGTATTTGCCTCTTTCTTCACTGTCATGTAAACTCTTTGAGGCCAGAGATGAGAGATCATGTTAATTAGTTTGCTCATCTTATCGTCTAGTTCACCAATAATTATTATGGAACAAATGCTCTCCTTTTATCTTGTGATGTGTCCTACCCCCAAAACACACCGAATGAGCCCCCAATGGACTTAGTAAACAGCTGAGCCATAATTAAACATAAATTTTGAACAGTTCAATTAAACTATAGCCTCAATGGTTAGATGTCACACAGTCTAATGATAGTATATGTCAAATGTCTTCAGTTATACGCAAAAGCCCCACCTCTAAGTAGCAAAACTTTGTCATTTATTGTTTTACATAAGTAAAGAAACCAGGGATTAATTGAATCCTGGTATTCCTGGAGGCAAGGACTCCAACCATATACAGGGTTCCATTTTTTTCTTCACATGGACAGACTTGATCTCCAGGAAGGACAGAAAGCCTCTGACTTCTCGAAATCTACATCTGGCAGCCTGACACCTCCAGTGTAAATGAGACGCTGTGCTCAATACCGTGGGTAGAGCAGCACAAAGAGGGTTTTGATTGACCTGCATCGCTCGTATGCCCATTTTGAACCAATCACTTTAGGTCTTGTGCCCATTTATGATGGTAAAATACTCAAAATAGACTCTAGAAAAGCAGAGATGTCATTAGATTAAAAGTAAAAATATACTAGAAGAAAAGAGCAATGCATGTTTATTCTACCAACTCTTTACCAAAATCAGTGTTAAGTTTCATTTTTTTAAATAATTAAGGCTCTGCTAAAAGAATAATTTAATTTTTCATAGCTGTTATGAAATCACTCTAATAGATAACTTTTGTTATCTGACTCAGACATGTTACCCACAATATTCAAGACATAATATATAATGTCTACTTTATTAACAAGTAAAAATAAACCTACTTGTGTTGAATGTACAGAAGACAGTGTGAAAATGTTCAATTACAAAGTTGATATTTAAAATAATGCATTACAATTGATCCAATACAACTCTTGAAATATCCTCCTATCTGAGAATATCAGAAGAAAACAAAAACATAGCCCTTCTCAAGTACGTTTTAATATGAAAAAATATTGAGTAGAGATGTCAATCTGCTTGGAATTAAAGCATTTCATCTACACATAGCAATGGTGCCTTGAGTTTTGATAAATTAGATTTCCTATAAGCTTATTGATTTTAGTATTTAATTAAAAATAAAATGTAGCAGTGATTAATAGGATAATTAAGTATAAGAAGAAAATTTTTCATATATTTTTTTTCCTATTGTTGTTAGTTGTGTTTAAAAAATCAAAGTGAGATAGGTAATTATAAAGAAGAGAAAAATCTATTTCATCATTTTAGGCCTTCCGGTAAGAACATGTTCAAAAAGATCTTGCCTGAGGCTCTATCATCTGTCCTTTAACAGAATAATACAATTGAGGACTTATGCATCATCATCTGATATTTGAAAGTGGCCCGTTTGAAATGTTGTTTCTAAGTAGATGTTATTTACAGTTTGCGAGACACAGTGAATTCCATCTGTTTATCAGCCTGCAAGAACACAAACCTCGTGAGCTGTCATGTTGGCCCCTGAAGGATCCTGGGGCTCTGACAGCGATGCGGGTTCTGGTCTTAGAAGTTTAGCTGTTGCCTCTTGTAAACTTGATCTGACATTTTAATGGATGGCTAAGTTTATACATGAACATAAACTATTTTGAGCACTTCAGAGCAGAGAGCTAAGAGCTGATGTTCAGGTTTGGAATCAAACTGTCCTTTGGACTAAGTGGGGTGGGGTAAAGTGGACGTCTGAATAGTTTCCATTATATGTGCAATTACCGCACTAAATAATATCATATATACATGAACAAAGTAATGAAACAGTGGATACTCCACAGAGGATGTCCTCTTTTCATGAACTTTCTTCATTGAATTAAATAACTTTATAAGTGTGTGTGTGTGTGTGTGTGTGTGTGTGTATTAAAACAAATGGACGCTGTTACTTCAAGGTATAAAAGCAGCTTCCAAGAACACAGAGGCTGATGTTTGAAGTACTTTAATTCTACTTTCTTTCTAGTGTTCGGAATTATTTGGCAATAAATTGTATTCTAGGCTGCTGCAATTACTGGTCTTTTCAGATCTGACTGCACTTAATTACTCAAGACATGATCTGCTAAAAGCTACATCTGGAAACAATGGCACTCACTGTGTTTGGCATTTGAAAGTTGGATTGATGTTAAATGAATACTTGTTAACCATGAAACTTTGGGAAAAATAATGCCACAGATACTTGGTGTGGCTTTAGCCTTAGAACCAGGAGTGTATTTGTTGTAAGGCTTATTCTTTTCTGTATATTTCTCCAGAGTCTCCCTGATCACTGACCCTCACCCCAGGCGTTAAGAACAGATCTTGTCTTTTCTGATCATCAATTTTGTATGCTGACCATACTACGCAAGATAATGAACTTAGCTTTTAGGATGTCAAAGGTAATAGAAGACATTTCCATTGGAGAAATTTTTATTTTAATTTGAGTAATAGCACAGAGAGTTTTTAGAATTTCTTTCATAGAATTAAAATAAGTGCTCCTATGGAGCCCACAATATTTTTGGCCTCTTCACAGAATACCTGGTGAAAAATGTTCTTCCTGCATGGAAATCATGAGCTGGGCACATTGTATAATGTTTTGGACCCCAGATTACTTCACACTGTAAACAAGTCTGAACTTCAAGCGATTACTGGAGGTAATGTCCTTCCCTTGCTTACTTGAGGTTGAATCAATCCAAAGGTAGAATTATATAAAATTAATAGTATATTTGATTAAATATGTGTCTGTAGAAATGAAGTGTAATGTAAATTAAAAATGATAAAATGTGTTGTGAGAATAAAATCATTTCTAGGCCTTCCTTTTCCAGGCTAACAGTACTATTTCTGATGTACTTAATGTTCAGTGTCATAATGAGATATGTGATTTTCTTTAACATAAAATTATTTTTTTCTTGAAGGAAAAAAAAATGTCTTCAGCAGAAACCTCTAGTTCTTTTATTCTATTTCTTAAATTTTAAATAATTTGACAAGGCCAGAGTTACTGAGTATCTTATTAAATGGATTAAGACTAGAAAAACATGAGAATAAAATAACCTGAAACCCAATCAATTTATGGTATTTGATTTACAAATCAAATAGAGTTAAGGTTGCTGATTAAAAAACAAAGTGAAATCAGAGACATGTGAGTGACATTGTTTATGGAAAAGGACTCAGGAATTGATATTCCTCATGGCATTGTAATTGACAAATAAAGATAACTAAAGAATTGACATTATGTGACATTCTGGCACTGAAATTTAATACTATATTTAAGAGAAATCAAAAGATCATCAACCATCACAAAAGATGATCAGTTTTATCCCATCAGAATTTACTGGCTGTGTGGTAAGATCTTGTAGGTAAATTGTGTGTTGTTGATTATATCAACAAGAGTATTTCATTATATCCGTGTATCCATTCTGGAATATTTGCTTCCATTCCATTCTGGAATAACACATGCATTGTGTAGTAGAATCCATTTAAGATCAACACAGTGAAGCCATGTAGATTGTATGAATTGTGCTACCTTAATCTAGCACTTCCTGATATAAAATAAATTAAAACTGAACAGTCAGTGGAGGTTCTGTCTTTGAATATAACACTTCTGAGCATTCGTGACATATGTCATGGGCAACAGACATATATCGAAATTCCTGATATCGGTTGTTTCTACCACGGTGATGCCACAATCAAAGGCATTTTCTGTATAACTTGCAGACTTATGAAAGAAGAGCCAGTTTGGTGAATAATGTTCTACACATAGAGGGGAATCTCTGAAGAATATATTAATGTTATTTCCCCAAGTCTTCTGTTAACTCAGGCACATCTCTGCAGTATTGTCAAACTGTCATCAAAGAATATTATTGAAGTTATCCTTTTAAAATATCAGAATGTTGTATAATCTAATAAATCCTTAGACTTACCTTATATAACAATGTGTAATCATCATCATCATCATCATAATATATTACTTTTGACCAGAACAAGTGGCAGAAACTTGAACCCTTTGAGCATCTTTCTTTTTCTTTCTCTGGTGAGTAAAAAGTGATGGCAGCCACGTCACAGGCCTGGGTTCAAGGCCTTGGATCAAGTCAGGGGTTGTGCACAGCAGTGGATTCAAAGCAGAAGATTAACTCCTTTAAAATGGGGAGGAAAATGCGATGCCGTTAGATACAGTGAATTTTGGGATACGACAGGGCAGGGAGCGGAACCTGCATGGGACGGGCACGTTCTGAGTTTTCTGGTTGCTCCTTAGGATTAACCATGTAACTGATCTGGGTCATCTGCACGTGAACAGCCGACACAGAGCAAAATGAGCAAAGGGAATGTGCTTCACATGTATAACTCGCCATCTTGACATAAAATATCACCCACCTCTACGTTTATTTGTAGTAAATTTAAATGGGAACATCACGCCCAAACCATCAGTGGTCAGGGCAACAGCCACATACACCAGGGCAGGCGAGTTTGATCAACAATAACAACAACAACAACAAAAATACCCAGGCGTTGTGGCAAGTGCCTGTAGTCCTTGCTACTTGGGAGGCTGAGGCAAGAGGATCTCTTGAGCTCAAGAGTTTGAGGTTGCTGTGAGCTGTGAGGCCCGTGTACTCTACTGAGGGCGACATAGTGTGACTCTGTCTCAAAAAAAAAAAAAAAGAAAGAAAGAAAGAAAATTTCTCAATAATTAGTGCTGTAGCAATAACGTTTAGTCAGCCGTTAATGAAGACATTTGCTGAGACTGCCTCCATGATATGTAGGAAGGAGTTAGTCATCTTGATCATTTTAATTTTTTCCAGATCCCTTCAGCATTGTATGATAGCTGCGCTAAGTGTGAAGTAAAATTATATCAGAAGGCTGCTTTGTAAATTGGTAATGTATCTACAACAAGATTTCATAAAGCTTTCATTTCATTTTTTAAAAAGAAGACAATTTTATTAGATTAAACTATTTCATATTGTACCTGAGGATAGTACCATAATTTAAGAGCAAGAAAACAACTGATGTCCCATATAAGAATGTCCTTTTTTTCTGTACATTTCATTCTCTGCTATTAGTAAATGCACGTAAGTGTTGAGTTCTCCTTTTTAATCACTAGTAGTCTTTCCAGATGCAGCTTGGTGAAAAAAATAATTTTTTAGCTTTTAGTTGAAAAAATATGTTCGCCGTATTTGTGAGAAAGTTTTAATTTCCTTTTTTTTTCCTCCAGATTTTCAATGGTTCATTACCTTTGGGAAAAAAGGATATGCACTTTCAGGATGTTTCCTTCTGTTGTTGTGATGGAACTAGGCGGGAGCACATCTCGCCCTATCTCCCTGTTCCATTATCCTATTGCCCCGGGTTTCTCAAGAGGCCACGATGACTCTCAAAAGTTTACTGTTGCTTTATTTATCTGTAAAACCTTTATCCTCTATCTCAGTACCTTTCATGTTTCCCACTTCATTTTGTTCCTTTACTTTCTGGATTGTTTTTGTGTGTTCTTGAATCAAATGGGCTGTTTCTGCAAGGTTAATATTCTGCAAGGTTAATGCATACTTCTTTCTTTTCTTTTCTTTTTTTTTTTTTTTTTCGATCTCTCCATTTCTCTGGTCCTTCCTTGGGATCATTTACAACTTCACAGGAAAGTTTATTTCCTTTAATTCCCTAAAATCAGCCCCTGGATAAGTTTTTTTTTTTGCTGTTGTTGTTTGTTCCTGGGCTCTATCTCCCTTACAATTCTGATGTGTGACATCTCTCCTTTAGAGGAAAACACATCTATTCCTTTTCTTTCTGGGGTTGTTTTGGTTACTCTCTTAAAGAACCTGGTGTAGTAGGGCTGAGTAAATTGGGTACTTTTTCTTCCATTCTTGAGATACTTTGCTAAGAAGAATATGTTCCAGCTCCATCCATGTAAACATGAAAGAGGTGAAGGCAAATGGAAAGCTGAAAAAAACAGGTGTTGCAATTTTACTCACAGATACAATAGGTTAGATTCCTTTTTTCTTTTTGCATTGAAAATAAATAGAAGGAAAAGATGAGCATTATTCTGTTTATTCCTGAGTTGTTTTTTTACATTGTTTACTTTCAGTTTTATGCATTTATTTTTGTTCTTTAGACATAGACTCAAGGACTAGGATGCGAGGAATTAGAATTGACAAACTGATTTTATTAAACATGTTAATTGTGACACCACACCCTGAAATGCGGAAGAAATTGCCTATTTATTTTATTTATTTAATTTTTTTATTAAAACATAGCTGTGCTTTATGGGTACAGGCGATTGACATTAGTACAATCGCCTGTACCCATTCTAAGATGCACCATAGATGTGGCCCCACCCATCACCCTCCCTCCACTAAAACCTCCCCCCTCCCTTCCCCTTCCTTGGCCCTTTCCCCATAGTTTTGTGCTATAGTTGGGTTATAGCCTTCATGTGGAAGCTATACTTTAGCTTCATAGTAGGGCTGAGTACATTGGATAGTTTTTCTTCCATTCCTGAGATACTTTGCTAAGAAGAATATGTTCTAGCTCCATCCTTGTAAACATGAAAGAAGTAAAGTCTCCATCTTTCTTTAAGGCTGCATAGTATTCCATGGTATACATGTACCACAATTCGCTAGTCCATTCGTGGGTCGATGGGCACTTGGGCTTCTTCCATGACTTAGCAATTATGAATTGGG
>CAUYPK010126398.1:0-60880 GCA_963574355.1 Loris lydekkerianus
CATAAAGATAAAGGTACCTTTTTTTTTTTTTTGGAGACAGTCTCACTATGTTGCCCACGGTAGAGTGCTATGGTGTCACAGTTCACAGCAACCTCAAACTCTTAGGCTCAAGTGATTCTCCTGCCTCAGCCTCCCAAGTAGTTGGGACTACAGGCATCCGCCACAATACAATGCCTGGCTATTTTTTAGAGATGAGGTCTTGCTCTGGCTCAGGTTGGTCTCTCTTTTAAAAACAATTTTTTTTCCTTTTTCCGTTTTTGGCCAGGGCTGGGCTTGAACCTGCCATCTCCGGCATATGGGGCCAGCGCCCTACCCCTTTGAGCCACAGGTGCCACCCTAATTTTTTTATACATTTTTATTATTTTATTTTATTTTTATTTTTGAGACAGAGTCTCACTGTGTCACCCTTGTTAGAATGCCGTGGCATCACAGCTCACAGCAACCTCCAACTCTTGGGCTTACGTGATTCTCTTGCCTCAGTCTCCCAAGTAGCTGGGACTACAGGTGCCTGCCACAACACCTGGCTGTTTTTTGATTGCAGTTGTCACTGTTTACCAGCCCGGAGACGGGCTCAAACCCACCAGCTTCGGTGTATGTGGCCGGCGCCCTACTCACTGAGCTGCAGGCACTGTGCCTGGAGCTGGTCTTAAAGGACAAGCAGGTGAAGAATTGGGAGGCAGCAAAGAACCTTCTAAGAGGTGGACAAAGCAGCATCCTGTGGGCAGGTGCACGCAGCTGGGGAGGTGGTGGGTGTCAGGAGTTTGGTCTATCCTACTGGGAGCAGAGAAGTGCTTGGCCCATAGCAGTTGGAGATCTAGGATGGCTCATTAGGGGATACTGGTGAGGCTACAGGGAGCAAGGGCAGGGATAGAGGAAGCTGAGCCAGAGTGACACTTAAAGGGAAGGCTCTAGGAAACTCAGCCCCCTCAGGTGAGAATCTGGGCTTTCAAACTCCTGTGCTGGTTGGGCACTGGTGAAGGGCTGCCCCCAAAGGGGCAGGCTTGGGAGCTTTTCAGGGACCTCCCACTGGCTTTGCCATATAGTTCCAATCATCAACAGCAATCCCAAGGCAGGACCTGGAGGGTGCAGTGCAGTCAGACTCAGAGACAGAGAATGGGCTGGGGGCCAGGCTTGGAGAGTGAGTGTTTAATGGGACAGAATTTCAGTATGGGAAGATGGAAAAGTTCTGGAGGCAGATGGTGGTGGCTGCACAACATGAATGTGCTGAAAGCACTGACTGTGGGGCTGGGCGCAGTGGCTCACATCTATAATCCCAGCACTTTGGGAGGCCAAGGCAGGAGGAGTTCAAGACCAGCCTGAGCAAGAGCCATACCCATTTCCACTAAAAATAGAAAAACTAGCTGGGCATTATGGCAGGCACCTGTAACCCCAGCTACTCAGGAGGCTGAGCCAAGAGGATTGCTCAAGAGTTTGAGGTTGCTGGAGCTATGAAGCCACGGCATTATAGCCTGGGGTAACAGAATGAGACTCTTATCTCAAAAAATAAATAAATAAATAAAGGCGGTGCCTGTGGCTTAGTGGGTAGGGCACTGGCCCCATATACCAAGGATGGAGGGTTCAAACCCAGCCCTGGCCAAACTGCAACAAAAAAATAGCTGAGTGTTATGACTGGCGCCTGTAGTTCCAGCTACTCGGGAGGCTGAGGCAAGAGAATTGCCTAAGCCCAGGAGTTGGAGGTTGCTGTGAGCTGTGATGCCACAACACTCTACTGAGGGCAATAAAGTGAGACTCTGTCTCTACAAAAAAAATAAATAAATAAATAAAATTAAATTAAAAAGTTAATAATAGGCTTGGCACCTGTAGCTCAGCAGCTAGGGTGCCAGCCACATACACCAAGGCTGGCAGGTTCGAATAAGACGGGCCTGCCAAACAACCATGACAACTGCAACCAAGAAAATGGCCAGGCGTTGTGGCAGGTGCCTGTAGTCCCAGCTACTTGGGAGACTAAGGTAAGAGAATTGCTTACGCCCAAGAATTTGAGGTTGCTGTGAGCTGTGACGCCACAGTACTCTACTGAGGGCGACATAATGAGACTTCGTCTCAAAAAAAAAAAAAAGAAAAAAAACAGTTAATAATATTTAGCTAGGTGTGGTAGAGACTGGGATGGAAGGAGCACTAGAGCCCAGGATCTTGAGGCCCCTATAGTGAGGTATACTGCACCACTGCACTCCAGCCTTGGTGCAATCATAGCTTATTGGTTTTTGTTTTTGGTTTTTTGCTTTCAATAAACAAAAATGTAAAAAAAAAAAAAAAAAAAAGGGAAGAGATGTCTGGGGGGTGCTAGGTGGACACTTTGTCTCATAGCCTTAGTGACGCCCCCCACAGTGTCCCTCTGCATTACACATGAAACGTCACAGACAACCACAGTCTTGAGCCTGGCACTAGACCAACCTGCCACATCCATCTAAGGGACACCTTCCAGAAGTGGCCTCCAACCTCTGCACTGCCATTGGTGCTTTGCCCCCAGGACATTCTGAGAGAGCAGCTTTGACCCTTACTCCCAGGCACAGGGGCATATGTAGGGTGGAAGCAGGTTTCATTCTGAAGGAACCAGTCTGCCTTGAAAGGGCACTGTGGGGAGTTTAATTTGGTTCTTTTACTCCTAGAACCAGGTTGTCCCTGGAGACCTAATTTCCTTCTGGGGATTTAAAAGAATCAGACTTGCCCAGGAAGAAGCAAGCTTGCAGCCTGAGGCTACACCCAATTCCCATTTTAATTGGGACCATTTTTAGCCCTTAGCAGGCGGCCCCCTAAGGGCCCTGGGTGTCTCCATGAGTGCGCAGAGGAAGGATGTGTGCCCACACCAGGGTCTCCCTACCCCCATTTCTGAGCCCCCATCTCTTTACCAACTGCCCATCCCACAGGCAGGGTATTGAGGCTTGGGAAGGGGGAAAGATGCACCCACGGTGCCCACATGGCCCACCCAGATGAGCTCAGAGCCTGGGCCCTGGACACAGCATGTGATGAGTGGCCACAGAGCATGTCTCCCCACCTGAAGTGTCGTCCACCACGGATATATAGAGACTCACAGCCCAGCCCCCTCTTGATGCCAGTGGGACCCACCAACCTGGTTTACCAAAGACTGTCCCAGTTTTCTCACTGAACACCTGTTTGGCCCCAGGCCCCACAGATGAGTAGGGCACTGGGTTAGATGGTAGCCCCTCCAAAGATGTGTTCACCAGGACTCTCAAAACAAGACGTCCCTTGGAATAATGGATTTTGCAGGTGGATTGGGGTGAGGGTCTCTAGACAGGAGCACTTGTAGTAGGGTAAGCCCTAAACCCAGTGACTTGTGTCCTTTAAGAGACAGAAAACACACACTGAGTGTGTGACAACAGAGGCAGAGATTGCAGCAGAGCCAAGGAGCACCACAAATGGCCAGAAGCTGCGGGGTGGACAGACATCTGGAAAAGACCCTCCCTCAGAGCTCTGAACAGAACCGGCCCTGCCGACTCTGGAACCTTGGACTTCTGGCCTCCAGAGCTGTGAGGCAAAGTGTTTCTGTCTTGTGTGTGTGTGTTAGTTTTACTTTGTCACCCTCAGTAGAGTGCCATGGTGTCATAGCTCACAGCAACCTCAAACTCCTGGGCACAAAGGATTCTCTTGCCTCAGCCTCCCAGGTAGCTGAGACTACCACAATGCCTGGCTAGTTTTTAGAGACAGGGCTTCGCTCTTACCCAGGCTAGTCTCGAACTCCTGAGCTCAGGCAATCCACCCGCCTAGGCCTCCCCGAGTGCTAGGATTACAGACGTGAGCCACCATGCCTGGCTGTTTCTGTCATTTAAACAATGCCCAGTTTGTGGTCACTGGTTACAGCAACCCCAGAAAATACAGTGGAAGACACCAAGTGGGAGTATGGGGTTCCAGACCCAGGCAGTGGGTAGGATGGCTGGGGTTGGGGTTCAAGAGGGGCTGAGGTGCCAGACCCCTGCTTCCTCAGGGAACCTTCTCAAATTAGGACTCTTTTGTAAGTTCGGTGTCCCCGGCACTATTGCTGTTTAACAAGCCACCCCAACTGATGGCCTCAAATATCCACTACTGTTTCACACTTCTAGGTTCTGAGGGTCTGAACTCAGGCAGAGCACAGCAACAAAGATTGTCTCTGCTCCCTGGCCCCTGCTGGGAAGACTTAAGGAGAGTCTTAAGAAGACTTAAGGCCCCACTGGGAAGACTTAAGCCCACCTGAGAAAGGTAGGCTAGACTCAGTAGTCCTGTCCCCTGGTGGGGGTTCCTGGCAGGGGATAAGGGCAGCTGGGGGTGCTCAAGAGTTGGGGCTGGCCCTTGTCCATGCCCTGGCAGGGACTAGCACTTAGAGAGTGTTTGTAAAATGAATGAATGGTAATGAATAAACAAGTGAACGGATGGAGAGATGACTCACGAATTAGGAGTGATCAGTAACACTCTGTGAAGCTCTTACTATGTGCCAGGAACAGAGAGGAGGAGAGGAAAACAAGAAAATCCAGCACACTTCATTGCCTTTCTGTATACCCTCGTCTTCCTGTTTATGAATTGATAACATAACATGAGTTATTTCCCCGGTGTTTGAAGGGTTAAAAAATATGTTGTATGTCTATAAAATTTCATCAAGCAATACCTTTCAGATTTGGATTCCACTCTATATATGTTCCACCTCAATTTCCAAAAATCAGTGGGGGAGAAAAGCTCACATCTGTGCTGTGTCTGACACATAGAAGGTGCTAGAAAGAACGTGCACTGGCTTAACTTCTAAGATATTTGGAAGGACAGCAGGGATTGTATTTTCCAGGTTAAGCTGAGCAGTGTTTGTTACCCAGAAAGCTTTTTTAATGGTTTATTTAGTAAAATAAATATTTTGAAAAAATGAGTAATTTTGCTCATTTATTTAATTTTGTTTGTTTGTTTGTTTGTTTGAGACAGAGTCTCACTCTGTCAGACTCAGTAGAGTGCCATGGTGTCACAGCTCACAGCAACCTCAAACTCTTGGGCCTAAGCAATTCTCTTGCCTCAGACTCCCAAGTAGTTGGGACCACAGGCACCCGCCACAACACCAGGCCATTTTTTGGTTGCAGTTGTATTATTTGGCAGGCCTGGGCCAGGCTCAAACCCGCCAGCCTCAGTGTATGTGGCTGGCTCTCTACCCACTGAACTACAGGTGTTGAGCCTGCTCATTTATTTTTAAGCAGATAACACCTTTATGTTGTTCAAAGTTACAATTAAAATGCCACACACACGCACCCAGAATTAAAATTCTATCACTGTGCTATGACTTGAGTGTAACCTACAGGCCATGGGACAGGGCAAGGCTGTGTTGTGCCTGGCTGTAGAGCTACAGAATCAGCCACCAAGGCTTCTAGGCATGCAGGACCTCTCTTCCTGCCCTCCTGCCAGAAACTTGATCAGTTGAACCTAACTAAAAGGCAGAGACAAGGGAAGACAGGTGATGTGGTCTGTAGGCATCAGTTGCCCATGACACAAAGCAGGGTAGAAAAGGGCGTTGGGGCCACTGCCACTCTCTGGCTGTGACATGGAACAAGTCTTCAACATAACCACTCTGAGTCTCAGTTTTCCCACCTACGAAATGGGAATCCCAATAGTATCAGGCAGGGACCCTCTCACATACAAGTCCCTCATTTCAAAACAGCTTGAGGGAAGGATTTATTAGTTCACCTGTCTGGAAGACCAAGGGGGACTTCAGGCACAGTCTGACCTAGACTCCTCCAACAATGTCATCTGAATCCAGCTTCTCTCCATCCTCTGCTTGTCCCCTGATTCAGGTTAATTCTAGCCTGGTAAGACTGGCAAGGTGGTACAAGCTGCTCCAGACCCCTCCTGCCTGGCTCTAGGAAGGGGAAAGGAAGTGTCAGTCATTGATACCAAGGATAGAAGGGGACATGGCGGCTGGGCATGTGGGCACACAAGTACACCCAACTGGCACTGACAGAAACCCTTGGAAAGTTGTTTGTCTTGGATTGGGTGGTGTCCTGTAAATTTTCCTATTCTCCTGGAACCTCAGAATGTGACCTTATTCAGAAACAGGGTCTTTGCAGATATAATTGGGTAAGGATTTCAAAATAAGATCTTGGGCTTAGGCTGGCCCTAAATTCAATACCTGATGTCCTTGTAAGAGGACAAGACACACAGAGAAGATAGCCATGTGACAGCAGAGGCAGAGATTGGGGTGATGCAGCCACAGCCAAAGGTTGCTCCTGAAGAGCTGGTACAGAAAACTGGATGATTCTTCCTCAGAACCTCTAGAAGGAACCAGTCCTGCCAACAACAGCTTAATTCAGACTTCTGACCTCCAGAACTATGAGAAAGTAAATTGCTATTATTTGAAGTCAACAGTTTCTGAATTTTATTTATTTATTTTTTGAGACAGAGTCTCTATACCCAGGGTAGAGTGCCTGGGTAGAGTGCTGTGGTGTCACAGCTCACAATAAGCTCAGACTCTTGGTCTCAAGCAATCCTCTTGCCTCAGCCTTCCAAATAGCTAGGACTACAGGTGTGTGCCAAAAAGTTTTCCTATTTTTAGTAGAGATGGGGTCTTACTCTTGCTCAGGCTGGTCTTGAACTCCTGAGCTCAAGCAATCCTCCTGCCTCAGCCTCCCAAAGTGCTGGGATTACAGGTGTGAGCCACCTTGCCTGGCTAGTGTGTGGATATTTGTTAAGGCAGCACCATGTCACTGAAATGCCCATCTCCCTGGGGTAGTGGTTGCTCTCAGAGGGCAGGGCTAGGCATTGACCTTGAACCTCAACCTAGAGTGCTCCTACAGCACCTGATCTGTGGGTGGACCCAGGCAGGGGCTTTCAGAGCTGTCCCTAACCCAGGGCCAAAGCTCCTCTTGGGAAAGGCCCTCTGTTCAGCAGGCACTGGACACAGAATCTGTTTTCCACAAATACTTTTTTGAACTGAAATTCATTCTTCTCACCCAAGAAAAGAGTCTGGAAGAGAATGCCCAGACTTGGGGGAGGAAGGATGTTTTCTTGGTTTGCTGATGACTTTTTTGTGGGCATTATCTGTCCTTTCTGCCTTTTCCCTAATGAACATGAGGGAAATGGATTCTGAAAATGGGTTTCTTTCCTGTGGGGTCTCTGAAATGGGGGTGAGGGCAGTGGACAGGACACAGTGCCTCAAGGCTGAGTCCTCCTACTAGAGTTCCCTCTCAGCTTCCCTGCTGTGCCCCTCTTTCACACACCCAGGTCTGGTGGGTGCTCAGGGAGGTGGGTCACCAGGGACCTATTTACCTGAAAAAGTTTCCACAAACAAACCACCTTTCAGAGCACCAACCCCACATACCCACCCAGAGCCTTCCCTCTGCCTACCCCACAGGCTGGTGACTATGGATGGCCCCCCACTGTGCTGAGGTGAAGGCAGCTCAGGGAGGGTGGGCGGCCCAGTACTCACAAGCTGCTGCTGGCCTGGAATGGCTGTGGGCCTGCCTGGCCACCCACTGGGTGAGGCCTGTCTAGGACCCCTGTCTCATGCAGCTACTCACCATCCCCCCTGAGGCTCCCAGCTACTGGCTCAGCTGCCTTTGCTATCTGAGACCACCCACTTTTTTCACTTCCTGGCAGGTCTACTGAACATACATCTTTCCCCTCAGCAGGCAACCTTGTGAGAACTGCTCACACGTCCCACCATGAGCCTGTCTCTGAAAAGTGCCCTCTGCTGTGGGTAGTTGCCTTTCCTGAGAGGCTGCACATCCTAGCCTGACCCTCTTCGAGGCAGCCAAAGCCAGTGCTCTGAGTTGAGCTGTGTCCAACAACATGACAAGCTATGCAGTCCCCAGGACCTGCGAATGTGACTACATTTGGAGATAGGGTCTTTATAGGTGACCAAGTTAAGATAAGGCATTATGGTGGCCCTAATCCAATGTGACTAGTGTCCTTAAGAGAAGGAGATGGTCACAGGACAGCAGAGGCAGAGACTGCAGTGACACAGCCACAAGTTGCTGAGTGCTGAGGATAGCAGCCTCAACTGGAGCTGAAAGAGGCAGGAAGGACCCTCCTTACAGATCTGGAGGGAGCTCAGCCCTGCCCATAACTTGACTCTGGACTTAAGCCTCCAGAACCCTGAGAGATACAACCCAGAACCATGAGCCACTCAGTTTGGGGCACTTTGTCACGGCAGACTCAGGACACTCATACAATAGTTGAATTTGGTCTACTGTGAGGTTTCAAAGGACTGGCCCCCAGCCTCAAGCTGAAGATGACACCAGCTGAGGTCACATTTTTGCTGAGCTCCTTCCTGGCCTTGTCCCTCAGGTTTCCCCTTAAGGCTCCCTTGCACCAGAATCCCTGCCTTGGGCTCTGATCCAAGACAGCCGGTGTCAGGCAGTGTTGGACAGGTGAGAGGATGGATGAATCAGTGCTTTCTGCCCCCATCATGGTGTGCAAGCCACTGCCCCAGCTGGACAGAGAAGGCCAGGGCTCCAGAAAATCTGCCTTAGAACCTCCTCCCTGACAAGAGACAGACCCGCTGCTGGGCAGGTGCCAGGACTCAAGGGAGCAGCCTCTACAGATCCAGAAACCAGCCTCCTCAGCCACCTCTCGTTTGCTTTCAGGAGAAAGTAAGTTAATGGAGGCAATGGAGACTTTATTTAGGAAAAGAGCTGGCCTCAGCATTTCTCTGCCATTGGCAGTATTCTGGGAGGGGGAGGTGAATGGGGGAGAGAACAGGGAGAAGGGGGAGGAGCAGGGCAGAGGGATCCACCTAGTTTAGGGCAGAACTCTCCCTGGTGGCACCAAACCACCCAGAAGCCTTGGTCCTGAAGCCCAGAGGGGGGCTCCTGAGGGCTGCATGTGTCTCAGGCTGAGCCTCCAGGCCAGGGACCCACCTAGGTGAAGAGTGGGCATACCACAGAGCAGCAAGGCTTCCCTCAGCCTCAGCGACAGGTCTGTGCAGTGGCATTAGTGCTCTAGATCCAGGGCTGTGATCTCAGGGGCTGTGTCCAAAGGATCATGAAATCTACAAGCAAAATGCAGACTTGTGCCTCTGTGCAGGCCCTACATGTAGGCGTGCAAAGGTGTGTGAGTTGTGCACCTGTGCCAGCCTCACTTCCTGGGTCAGAATGGCTTCTTCTTTTTTTTTTTTTTTTTTGAGACAGAATCTCATTATGTCACCCTCAGTAGAGTGCTATGGTGTCACAGCTCACAACAACCTCAAACTGGGCTTAAGTGATTCTCTTGCCTCAGCCTCACAAGTAGCTGGGACTACAGGCACCCGCCACAATACCCAGCTATGTTTTGGTTGTAGTTGTCATTGTTGTTTGGCAGGCCCGGGCAGGGTTCGAACCTGCCAGCTCCCGTGTATGTGGCTGAAACCCTAGCTGCCAAGACTTCTTCTTTTTTTTTTTTTGAGACTGAGTCTCACTTTGTCACTCAAAGTAGAGTGCCATGGTATCACAGCTCACAGCAACCTCAAACTCTTGGGCTTAAGTGATTCTCTTGCCTCAGCCTCCCAACTAGCTGGGACTACAGGTGCCCACCACAAGGCCCTGCTTTTTTTTTTTTTTTTAATTTTAGAGACAAGGTCTCACTCTTGCTCTGGCTGGTCTTGAACTCGTGAGCTCAGGCATCTACCTGCTCTGCCTCCCAGAGTGCTAGTATTACAGGAGCGAGCCACTGAGCCTGGCCCAGAGTGGCTTCTGACTCAGAGATACTTCCAAGCCCCAAAGTGAAGACAAGAATCCATGCTTTTGATGAGCCACAGCTCTAGAGGAGCCCTTGGCACAGTTTCACAGGTGGGGCAACCACGGAACAGAGCAATGTCTTGCCCAGGATCCCACAATGGGGGAACCAGGTTCCCACTCCTTCCGGCCCTCCCCCAATCCAGAGCCCCACCCCCTCCCACCCAGGGGTCCCCCGTGGCAGGGCTGCTGTCACCGGCTTCTGGCAGAGGTGGCTGTGAGGATTTTCTGGGCCTGGCCTGGGCACAGCAAGCCCCACGAGAGTACCCCCTGGGAGCCTGCACCTACCAGCACCTGCTCCTCCCAGACTCTGTGGGCTCTGGTGACACCTGCTGGCCATGCATTCCATCACCATAGCAACCCAGGCTGGGCCTCCCAGTCCCCCAGGAAAGCTGGATGATGGGAGTGTAGAAGCACAGGGTGGGGGCACACCTGCTCTCCCTTCTTTCCTCACTCAATGCTCCAACGTAACCCACATCTATGGCCCCTCTTGTGCCCTTTCCTCCCATTCCTCCCATTTGATGGCTCCCAGAGCTTGAGGTCCTCACCGGTGGCCAGTCAGCAGCCCCAACTGAGACATCATCCCCACCGGGCCTCCAGGGACCCATCCCAAGCACAGGGACCCCCCCCCATCACACTGGGCCGCAGACCACATGGGGGCCACCTCTAGCCACTCAACTCCCCAGGTTTCTTTCCCCAGTAACTTGGGATGTTTCCCCAGGTCTTCGGCTGTGCCCTGACCAGAGTCCATCCCTCCTCACTGGGATGGCTGTCACCCATCACCTGGGTGCTATCACAACCCAGCCCAGGCCCCCAGCTTCTCTGCAACCCCATTAACACAATAGACTTTCTCACACACACACACACATCCATCTCTACCACTCAGCTCCCACGTGTGCCCCACAGGGGGAGGCCTTCTACTTCCAGCTCCCCAATGACCCTGCTATTCCCACCTGGGGGCTGTGCTGGTCCCCCTCCCCAGAATGCATTTCCCAGTTTCCTCTGTCTTGCTAACATGACTCAGCAAAGCCTTCTAGAACATTCCACAAGCTGTCACCTCTCCAGGCTCCACCCCACCTTCCCACACCTCCACTGCCTAGGGACTGCCCCCCTCCTCATATCTGTTAGTGCTGCCATGATTGCAGGATCCTTGCTCTGCCCAGGGTGACCTGAGAGGGTGTTTGCTGACCTGGTGCCCTCTGGGCTCTTCCCCTCCTCCCGGGCCCTCCCCACGTCTCCAGAAAGAGGCTAGGTCAGCTGTTGACCACCTGTGCCCAGCAGAGGCATGTGAGGGAGACTCCAGCCAGCCCCGGGGCACAGCCCAGCCAGGGCCTCTGTCCTGGGGTTTGGCTTTGGATCTCTGTGCACAGAAAGAGGGAGCAAAAAAGGATTTCAGGAGACCTCCCAGGATGGCTTCTTAGTGGCAGGGGCTAGGTATGGATATGGCTAGACCTCCTCTGCTGGTCCCTGGAGAGGGGCCAAGCACAGAATCTGCCTCACACAGCCTGTGGTCTTGAACTGGTCCCTACCTCTCAGTCTCCCCATCTGCACAGAACAGGCCTGGCCATACTGTGGTGGCTTAGGAGCAACCAGCCCTTCCTTGGACAACACACACACACCACTGGGACAGTCTGTGGGTCCTGGGCCCACTCCGACAGCCTGACAGTAGCCACTGCGTCTAGCCTGGAACGTCCTGGGAAGCCCCAAACCTCAGCTGGCCCCAGGGGATAAACAAAGGGCTAGAGACCAGCCTGAACCAGCCTTGTCACCACACAAAGGCTGAGCTAGGCACCTCTGCCTCCTCCCTGCCCAGAGGGAAGGAAGGACAGGGAGCTCAGCCAAGTCTGGCCATGGCTGAGGAAACAGCCACATGTCAGGCCAGGAGAGACTCTGAGCAGCAGCCACTTCCCACCCGCTACTGCAGTCTCCCCTCCTCTGCCCACCCCATTCATCCCCTGGTGATCTGCCGCTTCTACTTCTCTCCGCCCCTCTATCTGTCTCTCTCTGTCTCTGCCTCTATCTCTCTGTCCCTCTGTCTCTCTTCTCTCCCCGCCTCTCTGCCTCTGTCTCTCTTTATCTCTCTCTGTCTCATTTCTGCATCCCTCTGTCTCTGTCCCCCCATTTCTCTTTGTCTTTTTCTCTCCATCGCTATTCCTCCTTATCTCTGTCTCTTTCTCTCTCTCCCTGCCCCTGTCTCTCTCCACCGAGGTGCACTGGGCAGGGCTGAGCAGCAGAGCCACAGGATAGCCCCTACTAGGCTGCTGCTGGGGGAAGAGATGCTGTCACTCAATTCACAGCCTCAGCCCACAAGGCTGCAGCCAGGCTCGGCCCCAGTCCAGGTGGGGAAGGTTCCCCAAAGTCTCACTATGGGTCACACAGTCCCAGGCAGCTCTTCTTCCCTGGGGAGGTCCCAATGCCCAGGACAATGAAGGACAGCCCTGTATCGGGAGGCCTGGTCCCTGTAGTGGCAGGCTTGCTTGGGTTCTACTCGGTAGCCACACAGACCCACTCTGAGCACCGCCCTGCCCCACACAGCAAGCCCTATCCCAGAGCCAGGTGTGGGGACCCGCTTCTAGAACAGCATTCTACTCAGGAGTGTTGTTGGCAGAGCTGGCAATTCCCACAGATACAGCGGAGGCACAAGAATCCACACTGGGCTCCACGCCTGTAGCTCAGAGGCTAGGGCACCAGCCACATACACCACAGCTGGCAGGTTCGAACCCAGCCTGGGCCTGCCAAACAACAATGACAACTACAATCAAAAAAAAGCCAGGCGTTGTGGTGGGTGCCTGTAGTCCGAGCTACTTGGGAGGCTGTGAGGCAACAGAATCACTTAAGCCCAAGAGTTAGAGGTTGCTGTGAGCTGTGACACCACAGCACTGTACACAGGGCAACAGCTTGAGACTGTCTCAAAAAAAAAAAAGAAAGAAAGAAAGAATCCACACTGGACTTTCAATACAACTTTCTAGAAGAGCTTGAGGCTTTGAGTATCAAAAACAACATCTTGGGGCGGCGCTGTGGCTCAACAGGGTAGGGTGCTGGCCCCATATGCCAGAGGTGGCAGGTTCAAACCCAGCCCTGGCCAAAAACTGCAAAAAAAAAAAAAATCTTGGCCAGACGGAGTGGCTCACACCTGTAATCCTAGCACTCTGGGAGGCCGAGGCGGGTGGATTGCTTGAGCTCAGGAGATCAACGCCAGCCTGAGCAAAAGTGAGACCTGGTGTTTACTAAAAGAATAGAAAGGTAGCCAGGTGTTGTGGGGCAGTTGTGGCAGGCTCCTACAGTCCCAGCGACTGAGGAAGCTGAGACATGAGGATGGCTTGAGCCCAAGTGTTTGAGATTGCTGGGAGGAGGGAGGAGGATTAGTGCTCCCACCTAATGGGTACAATATAAGGATATATGGCACACCTCCCGAATGTGGGACACAACTATAAAGGGGACCTCATCTAATAAGCACAAACATTGTAACCTAATTGTATGTACCCTCTTATTAATCTGAAGTTTAAAAGAGAAAGAGTTTGAGGTTGCTGTGAGTTATGATGATGCCACAGCACTCAACCCAGGGTGACAGAGTGAGACTCTGTCTCAAAAAAAAAAAAAAAAGAAAGAAAAGATACATTACATGTGGAAGATGATTCAAGAATAGTTCTTTCTGCTTCGGACAAAATTAAATTCCTCTCCATCAACACATGAGTGATTACACATTAGGTGTCTATCCAGACAATGGAATATTATTCAGCCTTGAAAGAAAGGAAATTCTGCCACCTGCCACCACAGGGATGAACCCTGAGGACATCATGCTCAGTGACATAAGCCAGACACAAAAAGATAAATACTCTGGGGCGGCGTCTGTGGCTCAAAGGAGTAGAGGCCGGCCCCATATGCCCGAGGTGGTGGTTTCAAACCCAGCCCTGGCCAAAAACTGCAAAAAAAAGATAAATACTCTGTGATTCTACCTGTAAGAGGTCCCCAGAGTGATCAAATCCACAGGGACAGAAAGTAGGACAGTGGGTCCCAGGGGCTGGGGGAGTTGGGGAGGTATGAATAGTTTTTGAGGATAGAGTTTTGATTTGAGAAGATGACAAAATTCTGGAGATGAATGGTGGTGATGGGTGAACAATGCGAATTTTTTTTTTTTTTTTTAGAGACAGAGTCTCACCTTATCACTCTTGGTAGAGTGCTGCAGTGTCACAGCCCACAGCAACCTCCAAGTCCTGGGCTTAGGCAATTCTCTTGCCTCAGCCTCTGGAATAGCTGGGACTACAGGCACCTGCCACAACACCTGGCTATTTTTTTGTTGCAGTTTGGCCAGGGCTGGGTTTGAACCCGCTACCCTCAGTATATGGGGCCAGCGCCCTACACACTGAGCACTGGCGCTGCCCACAATGCGAATATGTTTAATGTCCCTGAACTGTGCATTTAAAAATGATTAAGATGGGGCGGCGCCTTTGGGTGTTGTGGTGGGCGCCTATAGTCCCAGGTACTTGGGAAGCTGAGGCAACAGAATTGCTTGAGCCCAGGGGTTTGAGGTTGCTGTGAGCTGTGATGCCACAGCACTCTACCGAGGGCAATGGAATAAGACTCTTTCTCTAAAAAAAAAAAAAAAAAAATGGTTAAGATGGTACATTTTACATTATGTACATTTTACCAGAATTTTTTTTTTTTAAGATTAAAACCCTCAACTCTGAGGCTGGGGAGAGATGCTAGAAAAAAGAGATATAAGTTAAACCCCAGTAAGGGGAGGGGCCCTGGAAAGGAGCCTGGAGACTCCCATGTGGGTCTCTCTCATACCTCATTCTATGACCAAGCAGGGGCATCACGGGGACAGTGGCGTGTGTCTAGGCAGAGTTTCAGCTGCTGGGAAATCAGGTCATCATTTTGACCTTGAGCATGTGGCTTGGGGACTTCGATCCCACGCCACTTGTCATGTGATAATTTAGATGACAGAGCTGAGGAAAATATCAATGGAGAAGCAGATAGAGCTCCAGAAAGGTGGGGGCTGCAGAGTGCAGATGGGGGCCCTGGTGTCAGAACAGGGGGCTCCCCTACAGCACCCGGCTGTGCAGCCCCTCAGTAAAAGTTTGCACAGACACCAAAAGACAAGTATGCAGTTATAATTTATGCAAGTGGATTTCATCATGCTTCTGTATAAAAGATAATCAAAAAAGGGGGAAAAATAGTGGGTGCAAACCTGCTTTCCCAGAAGGGTGATGTCATGGGTCAGGGCCCCCTCCCTGCCAGGGTCAGTTGGGACGAGCGGCACCAGAATGGCATCACCATATCCTCCACTGGTTCCTCAGGTTTCCACTGGTGGTGGATTTTGTGTGTTTGTGTGTGTGCTGGGTTTCTTTCTGAGTTTGATTTGGGGGGCAGGAATCTTCTTAAGCCATGCGCCTGTCTCACAAGGATTAGTTCTGCTAATCTACAGATCCACTTAGCCGGCTACACTACACAACAACCTCCGTGTGTCCCAAATGCAAAGTCAAAGGATGAGAAATGCATCCTCACCAGCCTCTGCTCCCTGGAGGGTCTGCTCCTGCCACGGACCGTGACAGTCACAACCTGCAGGGCACTTACTGCATGCCACCGACTGTTTCCCAGCCCCTTGTGGCCTGTCTTGCGTCTCCTCAGGGGCTGTTATTCCACTTTACAGAGAAAAACTGAGGTCCCAGGGCCATACACCCATGGACTTAAATAAATGCTCATGCCCCAAGCTCCACCAGCACTCCCTAGGTCCATCTGTGCAGTCAATGTTAGCAAAGTTGGTTTTTTTTTTTTTTTTTTTTTTAAACAGAGCCTCAAGCTATTGCCCTGGGTAGAGTGCCATGGCATCACAGCTCACAGCAACCTCCAGCTCCTAGGTTCAAGTGAGTCTCTTGCCTCAGCCTCCCAAGCAGCTGGGACCACAGGTGCCCGCCACAACGCCTGGCCATTCTTGGTTGCAGTTGTCGCTGAAAGGCAGGCCCAAGATGGATTCGCACCTGCCAGCTCTGGTGTATATGGCTGGTGCCCTAGCCGTTTGAGCTACAGGTGCTGAGCCAAAGTTTTGTTTTTCTTTTTGTTTCTTTCTTATAGTATAGAAATGAAGAACTTTTGCTTTTTGAGACAGAGTCTGTGTTGCTCTGGGTAGAGTCAAGTTTAGCTCATAGCAATCTCAAACTCTTGGGCTCAAGCCATCCTCTTGCCTCAGCCTCCCCAACAGCTGGGACTACAGGCACCCACCACAATGCCCAGCTAGTTTTTTTTTAGTTTTAGGAGAGATGGGATCTCACTCTTGCTCAGGGTGATCTTGAACTCCTGAGCTCAAGCAATCCACCCATCCCGGCCTCCCAGTGTGTTACAGTTATGGGAGTGAGCCACTGCAGCCAACACAAAGAATAGCTTTAAATGGACATGTTCCTATTTTCTTTCCTCACTGTAGTAAATGACCTTGTGCATCTGCTTTGGAGAACCCAGGTCACTGTCATTGTCATTCCCAGCTAGATGACAGTCTTCCCAGCTAGGTTGTGGTTTCTGAGAAGGAGGGAGGAGAGAAATGAGGTACTGAATGAGTGGATAGTTGGGATCTCATTTAACAGATGGGACACCTGAGTGAGGCTCAGAGAGGTTCAGGAAGTTGCCCAAGGCCACACAGCAAGGGACAGAGAAAGCTGGGTCCGAAGGCAGACCCCATCCTCTGGCTCTCAAAGTCCCATCAGCACCCAGTGGCAGAGTCATCCTGGAGCAGGAAAAGCCTCCCTCACTCCCTGTCAGTCTAGATGGCTGCCCCAGTAGCTGATGAGAGAGGACACTGGTGCTTGGTTAAGCCCTTGTGGTTTTCTGTCTCGCTGCAAATCCTAAAGGGTACTTTGCTTGTTAATGCCCCCCATCTCTACAGTGGAGGAAACTGAGGCTCAAAGGATGGTGCTGCGAGAGTGCCCAGAGTCACAAGATGGTCTGAGGCTGCCCCCACCCTCACTTCATAAGAGTCAGCTGAGGAGTTGCCTTGTCAGCAAGCTGGTCAGGCTGGCCTGTCCTCCTGCTCCAGCGCACTCAGGGAGCACCCTTGGGAACAACTCTCAGGCACTCCTGAGGACACTTCCAGGGAACATCTAGAGAACACTCTCAGGGGAGTATCTTGGGGAGCACATCCAGGGAGCAGTTTGGGGGAACATTCCCAGGGATCATGGCCTCACCGTCAGTCTCCTTGCTGGCCACTGGTTTTTCTGACAGCAGAAGCAAACCCACAGCCCACCTCATCCTTCCTTTCCCAGCTCCCCCCAGGACAGCGCTGAGAGATTAGCAGACATGTGCTCCAATTCCCAGTGGGCTCTGAGTCCATCCTGAGAACATCTCAACGGTTACCAACAATCCATAAATCCACACCCTTTGCAGGGTGGATCTAAAACCCAGGCTGTAAATTTAGGAAAGTGGGAAGCAGAACATTCTGGATGTCTCTAGATGACCACATGACTCCCCCTGCCCTGCCATGCCTTCTGTGGCAGCAGGACTCAAGAGGATGTCCCTTCAGCGGGGTCACTCTCCTCTCCAGGTGCCCCAGCCAAAGTCCAGGCCAGGCCTGGCTATCTGCCTATGTGGGCTCCTTGCAAAGAACAGGTTGGCTCCAGAGCTCTCAGGGGTCCATGAGCCACCTTGTCATCAGGTAGAACTGCAGCCCCTTCTGTGTCCCTTCCACACAGTCACTCCCTCCAGCTCCCAGAATGCTTTTGCCCTCCACAGTCCATCTCAGGCTCTGCCAGCATCTACACTAGCCTCATCCTCCTCGGGGAAAACGGCAGCAGTGTTGTCACCATGGGACCCTCCTGAGCGGCCAGGCAATGCACCCCTCCCCACCCTGAGGCCCCGCTGTGGCCGGAACCCCTGCCTGCTCCTGTCACCACCAAAGGACCAGGTGTCTGCTTTCTTAGGGTCAGGGCTTCCATGCACAATCCTGTGCTCACTGGCCACTCAGGAGGCAAAGACACTCCATCCCTGCCCAAGGTGGTTAACTGGGGGTGCCTGAGATTCAAAAGAAGAAAGGATATTTGTGGAAAGGACAAGCTCAGGGCAGGTCTCTACTGCATCAAAATGCTGCAGGATTAGGTGGCAAATTGCAAATTCCAAGGGAGGGACATGAGGCCTGGGGGACCTAGAAGCAGGTGCAGGGCTGGGAGGCTCCTCTGCATCCTGGAGAATGAGCAGGAGGAGCAGGCCCAGTGGGGGCCTCCCCAGAGGCAGAGCTTGAGAAGGGGAGGGTTCGGGGTGAGAGGTTCAGCACCTGGTACTGACGCTCAGAACAGGATCATCCCCAGTAAGAACACGCAGACTTGGTGGCACCTGTGGCTCAGTGAGTAGGGCACTGGCCCCATATACCGAGGGTGGCGAGTTTGAACCCAGCCCCGGCCAAACTGCAACAAAAAAATAACCGGGTGTTGTGGCAGGTGCCTATAGTCCCAGCCACTCAGGAGGCTGAGGCAAGAGAATCGCCTAAGCCCAAAGCTGGAGATTGCTGTTAGCTGTGATGGCACAGCACTCTACCAAGGGCAACAAAGTGAGACTCTATCTTTAAAAAAAAAACAAAAAACAAAAAAAATCAAACAAAAAAACACTCAGACTTGCACGTGACAATCAGAGAACAGCTTAGATGAGCTCAGCCCAGGTCAGATCCACAGTGGTCATCACACTGTGTGTCAGAAAGGGATTGAGGGGACCTTGTGAGCTCCTTGAAATATAATATGCATCACCCAGCATAGCCATGTGGTTTGCTCTGAGCAAATCAAGGTGTTCTCATCCCCCTGGTCAGAGCAATGGTTCAGGAATAGAAATAAACACAGAATCCCACAGTCCCAGAACTATCCTAAACTAAGTCCTAGAGATGCTACTGAGCTGCTGGATCAATCCTGACCTGTAGTCCACGTTACCATTGCAGGTTTCGCTACACCAAATTCTCTTTATTGTTAAGCTGTTTTGAGCTAGGTTTTTGATTATTTGCTACCAAACACCTCCTGATATGAAGAGTGGGAATAAATTCCCACAGAGACTCAATATAACAATAAGGCCACCTCAGAAGCCAGACAGCAGTTTACAGATGGCAATAAGCCAAAGGATGACTTTCCAGAGTTGGGAGGAATCAAGTATCAGGTCTGGGAAATGCCACGCTTAAACAGCAAAAGCCTATGATGACCTGAGTGGCCCAGTCACTGGAAGCAGGTGGCTGGGAGGGAGGAGGTGACAGGCCTACGGACAAGGTCCCAATGGCTGTTCCTGGCTGGCCTAGGCCCACAGCCCACCCCACTGAGAAAAGCTTCTGCCACAACAGAGCCTGCATCCAACTCTCTCAGCAAGTATGCTGCCAGCTTCCTCACCAGCCGAGCTGAGCTGGAAAATTGCCCACAAGTTAAAAGAGATTTCTTTCCAGCAGACATCGCTCTGGCGGATTCGCGCCTTATCTTCCCTTTCCAGAGTGAGTGTTGTTCACTTCACTTCCTAAAATTAAAAAAAAAAACCTAGCAACCCCTAAACCACAAACTGTAAAACGGGTACAGCCGTTCCAAGATTCAGCTGGAGTGTGTGTGGGAGCTGACAAGGAACAACTGGTTGCCGAGCAACACACTGCTCCCCAAGAAGGTGGCTCCCTAAGAAGGTGGCTCCCCATGGCCTTCCTCCTTCTACAGAGGTTCCTGGGGGCCAAGAGAGGAGAGCACCCACGCAGAAATGGAAAAACAACATCTTAACAGAGTGGAAAGGCTGATGCCAACTCCTGGGATTGAAGGGGGATTTAGAAGGCTAATGCACATTCGACTTGAGAACTCAGGGATGGGGGTAGAATTTTACTAGAGGCCACTAGTGACATTCTGGAGACATATTTGCAGAGATGGACCACAGGGCTCTGGCCTTGGCTCAGCCCTGGTCCATGGATTAATCAATAATTAGCACAAGGGCATAGAAGTCACCTGATCAAATTCACAGGGTTTTTTTGTTGTTGTTTGTTTTTGTTTTTGAGACGGAGTCCCACTATGTCACCTTCGGTAAAGTACCATGGCATCACAGCTCACAGCAACCTCAAACGCTTGGGCTTAAGCCATTCTTTTGCCTCAACCACCCAAGTAGCTGGGAGAACAGGCGCCCGCCACAACATCTGGCTATTTTTGGCTGTTGTTGTCATTGCAGTTTGGCAGGCTCAGGCTGGGCTTGAACCTGCCACCTCTGGTGTATGTGGCTGGCACCCTAGCTGCTTGAGCTACAAGTGCCAAGCCAGAAAAAAACATTTTTTTGATACAGAGTCTCACTGTGTCATAACTCACAGCAACCTGAAACACTTAGGCTATGGTGTCATAGCTCACAGCAACCTGAAATACTTAGGCTCAAGTGATCCTCTTGCCTCAGCCTCCCAAGTAGTGAGACTACACTATAGTGTAGTGTAGTCACTACAGGCATATGCCACTAGGCCTGGCTAGTTTTTCTATTTTTAGTACAGACGGGGGTCTCGCTCTTGTTCAGGCTGGTCAAACAATCCACCTGCCTCAGCCTCCCAGAGTGCCAGGATTACAAGCATGAGCCACTGCAGTAGCTGAGAAAAAACATTTCATTTCACCATCACCTTCCCCCTCCCCCCAAAAAAACAAAGCAGACACTGCAGGGCTTTCAATGTCATGTAGCCAATAGCCAGGATGCCCTGTCACCTGTGTTGCTATCAAAAAGCTGGTGGCAGCTGCTTAAAAATGGGAATATAGCAGCCCCCACTTCATAGTTGTGAAGATGAAATGAGTTAATACATGAGGAATGAGGAAGAAAGGGCTTAAAACAACACCTGACACAGAGTGCATGATCCAGAAATAGGAGCCACTATTAATTTTTAGACATTTTAAATATAATTACAACACTCTTCAAATATAAAGGCTAGTAGCTAAAAACACATAGAAGGCAAGTCCCCTGCTTCTCCCCAAATGAGGCTTAAATTCATAATAACCTTCACTATTATTAATTTTTGCCTCTTTCATGAAGCCTTTTGTGATTCCTCTATATGGAAAATTCCTCCCCCTCTTCTGAAATCCCTGCTTTGGGATAATTATTTGTATAGATTTCTGCATGAGTTCTTGGTTGCTGTGTAATAAATTATCTCCACACTTAGCTTAAAATAATAATACGTATGATCACACGCCATTTTGGTGGGTGAGAAACCAGGGGTGCCTTCACTGGGGGATTCTGACTCAGGCTCTCTCACGCTGCAGTCAGACTGTTGGCTGGGGCTTCAGTCACCAAAGGCATCACTGAGTTGAAACTCCAAGGTGGTTCAGTCTGATGGCTGCCTGCAGGAGGTCAAAAGGACAAATGCCACAGGATTCCACTATGTGAAGACCTGAGAGAGGTCTTCAGAGACAGAAAGTAGGGTGGCAGGCGCTGGGAGCTGGAGTGGTGGTGAGTGTTTAATGGGGAGAGAGTTTTCATTTGGGAAGATGAAAGAGTCTGAGAGGTGGATGGTGGTGATGGCAACATTGTGAATGTGCTTATTAAAACAAAGATAGAAAGGAATGGCTCATGAGCCTAATGCAAGCACTAAAACTGTACAACTACTTGAAGAAAACATTGGGAAAAATCTTAGTGACCTTGGGGAGTTCAAGACCAGCCTGGGCAATAGGCAACATAGTAAGACTTTTCATCTCTACAAAGAATAAAAAAATTAGCCAGTTGTAGTGGTGCACAGATCCTCGGGAGGTGGAGGGAGGAGGATTACTTGAGCCCAGGAGTTCAAGGCTGCAATGATCTTTGACAATGCCACTGCCCCTGCACCCCAGCCCAAGCAACAGAGCAAGACCTTATCTACAATATCTCTAAAAAAAACCCTAACAACTCAATAATCTCCCAACGACTCAATTTTTAAAATTATTTTATTATATTATTATTATTTTTTTTTTTTTTTTTTGAGATAGAGTCTTACTATGTCGCCCTTGGTAGAGTGCTGTAGCATCACAGCTCACAGCAACCTCAAACTCTTGGGCTTAAGCAATTCTCCTGCCTCAGCCTCCCAAGTAGCTGGGACTATAGGCGCCCACCACAACCCCCGGCTATTTTATCTTTTTATTTTTTGTTGTAGTTGTCATTGTTGTTTAGCTGGCCCAGACCGGGTTGAAACCCGCCAGCCTGGGTGTACATGGCCAGCACTCTACCCACTTAGCTAGGGGTGCTGCCAACTCAACTTTTTTTTTTTAACGGGCAAAAGATTTGAACAGACAGTTCACCAAAGACACACATGGCAAGTAAACACGTGAAAAGATGTTCAACATCATTAGTCACTCAGGACATGAACATCAAAACCCCAATGAAATACCACCTCACACCCATTGGGAGGGCTGCTATCAAACTACCAGAAAATACCAAGTGCTCACACAGATGTTGGGCAACCAGAACTCTCATATGCTGCTGGTGGGGATGTGCAATGAGGCACCACCTTGGAAAACAGTTTGGCAGCTGCTTAAAAAGTGAAACATGGCTGGGCACGGTGGCTCACTCTTATAATGCTAGCACTCTGGGAGGCCAGGGCGGGTGTATTGTTTGAGCTCAGGATTTCAAGACCATCTTGAGCAAAAGTGAGACCCTGTCTCTGAAACAATAGCCAGGCGTTGTGCTGGGCCCCAGTAGTCCCAGCTACTGGGGAGGTTGAGGCAAGAGCTTGAGCCCAAGAGTTTGAGGTTACTATGAGCTGTGATGCCACGGCACTCTACCCAGGGTGACAGAGTGAGAATGTCTTGGAAAAAAAAAAAAAAAAGAAAGAAAAAAAGAAAACGCTCGGCGCCTGTGGCTCAAGCAGCTAAGGCGCCAGCCACATACACCTAAGCTGGCAGGTTCAAATCCAGCCAGGGCCCGCCAAACAACAAGCCGGCTGCAACCAAAAAATGGCTGGGTGCTGTGGCAGGTGCCTGTAGACCCAGCTACTTGGGAGGCGGAGGCAGGAGAATCGCTTGAGCCCAGGATTTGGAGGTTGCTGTGAGCTGTGATGCCACAGCACTCTACCCAGGGCAACAGCTTGAGGCTCTGTCTGAAAAAAAAATAAATAAGTGAAACATGCATCTGCCATATGATATAGTCATTCTCCTGCTAAGTATTTATCCAAGTGTAATGAAACTCCAGCCACACAAAAACTTGTACACCAACATTTACGGCAGCTTTGTCTGTAAAGTAAACCCAGAAACAAAACAAGTGTCCCTCAGCAGGTGAATGGACAGATGTGGTATATCCACAACAGGGGGCTCTCTCTAGATCTCTCTCTCTCTGCCTTATAGCCCGCCATGGGCAGTATCTACTACCCCAAGCACTCGGCCCCACAGAGCTCTGTGCTTAGAAGGCTTCATGTTGTCTTGTCCCTGCATTAAAATCTGTAACAATTTTGAAGAAAGGAGCTCACACTTCCCTTGTGCACTGGGTCCTAAAAGTTGTGAAAAGGGTCTTGGTCCCAACTGGGTGCTAGGAAGCTGCCCTGCCTGCAGCTTTGAGCCTGTGAAGGAGTTCTGGACCCTCAGCCTTGGAATCCCCGGAGTCTCACACAGCAGGCCCCTCCAGCACAAGGTAGACAGGTGGGTATACTTCAGGAGCCAGGACCCTCAGAGACTGTGTCTGTTCGTCCACCAAGCCTTGGGACTAATACCCCAGGAAGGTATTAGTCCCCTTCAGGGCTAACACCCTCAGGGGTGCAAAGGCCTCTCCTTGATCTGTTGTCCTAGCCTAGAGTCTCCAGGGCCACCAACAGGAACCTGGAAGGGACTTCAGGGCAAACTCTGAATCCCCAGGTGAGGGCTCTTGGGGACAGGGCCGGCCCCTGCACTTACAGGGGACATCCTCACGTGCCAAGTGACATGCACAGGGGACATGGCAAATCCAGGCCCTTGAACAGGGACACACAGGAAACCAGCAAGAGCTTTAGCCCCTCTTGGGTGTCAGTGAGGCTGAGTGGCAGCCCAGGATAATTTTCCTGCCAGCTGCAAAGGCTTTTCTTCCCCCCTGCTCCTTGCCATATTTTCTTTTCTTTTTCACAAGCAGCACTGTTCCGAAATAATAGTGCTTCTGGGAAGCTGAGCTGAGAGTCTTGTTTGTTCAAGGAAAATACTCTCCTTCCATGCAAAGGTGCTGTTTGTATGCTGTGCACTGCACCTTCTGCTTTGGGTCCCAATCTAGACTTCCTCTGTCTGTCCCCAGGGCTTGGACAGGGGCCCCAGGAAGGGCCCCCCAGGCCATAACCTGTGACCAACCACAGTAACATCAACCAGCACTGCCTGTGCACATTTATGACTTACTGTGATCATTCAAATTTATCTAAAAAGAAAACATGTGCCAAGAGGACAAGAATTTATCTCCCAATCTGTCAATCCACCTGACCTCCTGTCCCTGACTCGGGCAAGTGAAGGGCCTTTGCTTATTCTCTGTAGAACTGGGTAATGGTGGACCTGCCAGGAATTGAGCTTGAGGATGTTTTTCACCAGCAGTTCTCAAACGTTTGGTCTCTCTCGCACGTGACTAAGCTCTTAGTTGTATGGTTGTAACTCAATGTTGACCGTAACCAGAGTTAGGACTGAGAAGTGCTCAGGCACCAAGAACACCCAAGCACACAGCAGCCACCAGTGCAATGGCAGCGGTGCACGTCACAAACACATGAAAGATTGAGAGGGAAAAACCCAAATGACATCTTAATGTCACAGACCCCCCTGAAAGGATCTCAGGGACACCCTCCCCAGTCCCCAGCCTGCATGTGGAGGATAATAACTTTAAAACAATCGTCCTTGAGCGGCGCCTGTGGCTCAGTGAGTAGGGTGCCGGCCCCATATGCTGAGGGTGGCAGGTTCAAACCCAGCCCCAGCCAAACTGCAACAAAAAAATAGCTGGGCATTGTGGCGGGCGCCTGTAGTCCCAGTTACTCAGGAGGCTGAGGCAAGAGAATCGCCTAAGCCCAAGAGCTGGAGATTGCTGTGAGCTGTGACGCCATAGCACTCTACCAAAGGGCCATAAAGTGAGACTCTGTCTCTATTAAAAAAACAAAAAAAAACAATCGTCCTTGGTGGCACCCGTAGCTCAGTGGGTAGGACCCTGGCCACCTACACCCAGGGTGGCGGGTTTGAACCTGGCCTGGGCCAGCTGAACAGCAATGACAACTGCAACAAAAAAATAGCCAGGTGCTGTGGCAGGTGCCTATAGCCCCAGCTACTCGGGAGGCTGAGGCAATAGAATCGCTTAAGCAAGGTTGCTGTGAGATGTGATGCCACAGCACTCTACCCAGGGTGACAGTTTGAAACTCTGTCTCAAAAAAAAAAAAAAAAAAAAAAAATCATTCTCATGGGAGAGTCCTCTGAGGGGTGTGGAGAATGCTGGGCCCATTTTACAGATGAGGAAACTGAGGCTTGGTGGGGAAGGGCTTTTCCCAGATCACACATCCAGGGAGAGCAGATCTACGTGACTGAGGCAGCTGCTGCCTGAGGACAGAGGATTAGGGTGTCTGGCAAGGCTACCCAGAGGCCTCTGACTGAGCCTGTTTTCTGTCACCAAGGCTGGGTAACTGTCCTCTTCCCAGAGCTCCAGGAGGTGGCCCCACATCACCTGCAGAACTTTTTGAAAATCTCACCCCTTCTTTAAAACTTTGAGATTACAAAACAGGTAAAATATTGTGTCCCACAGCAATGAACCTGATGCTCTGTTTGTGCTATCCCTTCCCCAAGTTTACAGGCACCTTCATGAGCTTCTGAAGCAAGACTTGGGAGAGGGGGGACGTAAATGGCCTATTCCAGGCCTCAGTTTCCTCCTTTCTCATGCAGATCACAGCATTTGGGATGTTACTCCAAGAAGACCACACATGTCACAGGCCTCTGGCACGACTTCTCTTCCCCACGTGTTGCTAAGGATTTCCTGTGCATTGGGCCAGGGAGAGACACTACAAAAGAACTCAGACTCCTTCATGGAAAAGAGCCAGCTGAGGAGGGGGACCCAAGGAGGGGTCAAGCTGCCAGGCGGTGAGAACCCAGAGGGCTATTCACTCCCAAAGGAGGGGTGTGCCTATTTTTTTCTGGATGCGACTACAATCCTGTGTACTAACATTTCAAATTCTACATACCTTAAGATTCTAAAATGTTACTTGTAGCTGGACACAGTGGCTCATCCCTGTAATCCTAGCATTTTGGGAGCATTTTGGGAGGTTGAGGAGGGTGGATTGCCTGAACTCAGGAGTTCAAGACCAGCCTGAGCAAGAGTGAGACCCTTTCTCTACCAAATATAGAAAAATTAGCTGGGCATTGTGGCAGGAACCTGCAGTCCCAGCTACATGGGAGGCTAAGGCAAGAGGACTGCTTGAGCCCAAGTGTTTGAGGTTGCCGTAAGATATGACACCACAGCATTCTACCCAGGGTGGCAGAATGAGACTCTGTCTCAAAAAAAATTTTTTTACTTATAAGAATGCTTTCTGTTCTGAAGAAACAACTATGCGTAATATTGAGGTTAGAAGAATGTTCACTGTACATCTGTCTATAAAAGCAAAAAGCTAGAAACAACCTAAATGTCTATTCATAGGGGATCAATTAAATAATTCAGGGAAAATAATTAAAACTGTTACAAATCATGGTATAAAGAAGATTATGTGATGAAGGAAAAAAGGCACCATATAAGGCAAACGAAATAAAAAGAGTATTTGGTGGGGCTGTTTGTAGAGTCCCATTTTTATTTCTTCAATATACATATGCTCATATAAGTCCACAGAGAAAGGCTAGATAGACTCCAAAATATTAATATCAAGATTTTATTATTCCTTTCATTTATGTATACTAGCTATATTTTCCAAATGACCACAACTTACTTAAGAAAAAAATGTATATAAAAACCTAATTCACGGCCAGGTGTGGTGGTTCACATTTGTAATCCTGGCACTCTGGGAGGCTGAGGCGGGTGAATTGCCTGAGCTCACAGTCTGAGCCAGAGTAAGACCTCATCTCTAAAAAGAGCTGGGCATTGTGGTGGACACCTGTAGTCCCAGCTACTCCGGGAGGCTGAGGTAAGAGGAATGCTTAAGCCCAGGAGTTTGAGGTTGCTGTGAGCTATGACGCCACAGCACTCTACTGAGGGTAACAAAGTGAGACTCTGTCTCAATAAATAAATAAATAGGCTCCGCACCTGTGGCTCAAGCAGCTAAGGCGCCAGCCACATACACCTGAGCTGGTGGGTTGGAATCCAGCCCAGGCCCTCCAAAAAACAATGACAGCTACAACCAAAAAATAGCCAGGCATTGTGGCAGGTGCCAGTAGTCCCAGCTACTTGGGAGGCTGAGGCAGGAGAATCGCTTAAGCCCAGGAGTTGGAGGTTGCTGTGAGCTGTGATGCCACAGCACTCTACCCAGGGTTACAGCTTGAGGCTCTGTCTCAAAAAAAAAAAAAAAAATTCTTAGCCTCTAGAACTGTGAAAAATGAATTTAAGTAAATAAATAAATACCTAATTCAGAAGGATAATGCCAATTGACAGTCAAAGTCTGAACAAGGTACAGAAGCAGCACAGGGAGCTAAGTGATTAATTCTGCTTGAAAGGGCCAAGATCAGGGAAGAGCTCCCTGAGACAGTAGAGTCAGAGTCCCCTGGATTTTAAAGAACACAAGTTTGCAGAATTCACAAGAGGAGACAGGTGATCTCCGCAGAGGGAAAAGCAGGTGCAACTGACACAGATCAACAGGTGCCCATGTGTATCCCCCAAAAGGAAAGACAGGCATGGTGGCTCACACCTGCAATCCTAGCACTCTGGAGGCTGAAGCAGGAGGGTTATTTGAGATCAGGAGTTCAAGAGTAGCCTGAGCAGGAGTGAGACCCCATCTCTACTAAAAACAGAAAAATTAGCCAGGTACCTGTAGTTCCAGCTACTTATGAGGCTGAGGCAGGAGGATCATAAGAGCCAAAAAGTTTTGAGATTGCCGTAAACCAGGCTGACATTATAGCATCTAGCCTGAGCGACAGAGTAAGACTGTCTCAAAAAAAAAAAAAAAGGATAAAACAAAAAGAAGGTTCAAGGCCAGGCACAGTGGCTGATGCCTGTAATGCAAGCACTCTGGGAGTCCAAGGAGGGTAGATTGCCTGAGCTCACGAGTTCAAGACCAGCCTGAACCAGAGTGAGACCTCATCTCTAAAAATAGCTGGGCGTTGTGGGGGGCGCCTGTAGTCCCAGCTACTTAGGAGGCGGAGGCAAGAGAATGGCTTGAGTCCATGAATTTGAAGTTGCTGTGAGATGTGACGCCAAGGCAGTCTACTAAGGGCAATAAAGGACTCTGTCTCAAAAAAAAAAAAAAAAAAAAAAAAGGTACTAATTGAGGAATCGATGGACAAAAATATACATACGACATACAATGAATAGCAAAATTGTATATGCAAATACTACCTTAAAAATTACATTAAATGTTAATTAGACTTTCTAATTAAAAGGCAGAGATTGGCAGAATGAATAAAAAGGCATGGTCCAACTATAGATGCTCCTCAGTTCTGATTAACCCATCATAAGTTAAAAATATAGGTCAAAAGGCTTTTTTTCTTTTTTTTTCAGAGTCTCACTTTGTCGCCCTAAGTAGAGGGCCATGGCATCACAGCTCCTCACAGCAACCTCAAACGCTTGGGTTTAAGAGATTCTCTTGCCTCAGTCTCTCAAGTAGCTGGGACTACAGGCACCCGCCACAAGGCCTAGTTATTTTTTTGTTGCAGTTGTTTAGCTGGCCTTGTTTAGCTGGGCTGGGTTTGAACCCGAAAAAGGCCTTTCATTTACCTAACTACATCTCAGCTTAGCCTTAGCCCATCCTATACATGCCAGAACACTCACATCAATCTACAGCTGGGCAAAATAATCTGTCAACACATACACAGTGGAGTGTCAGTCATTTACCCTCATCATCACGTGGCTGGTTGACTGGTACCTGCAGCTCACTGATGCTTCCCAGCATCACAAATGAATATCATGCCACACGTTGCAAACCCAGGAAAACATCAAAATTCAAAGGACAGTTTCTCTCTTTTTTCTTTTTTGTGAGACAGAGTCTCATTATGTCACCCTGGGTAGAGTACTGTGGCATCACAGCTCACAGCAACCTCAAACTCAGGCTTAAGCGAATCTCTTGACTCAGCCTCCCGCGTAGCTGGAGCTACATGTGCCTGCCACACGCCTAGCTATTTTTTGGTTGCAGTTGTCATTGTTGTTTAGCAGGCCTGGGCCAGGCTCGAACCTGCCAACTTCGGTATATGCGACTGGCACCCTAGTCACTGAGCTATGGGTGCAGAGCCTCAAAGGAAAGTTTCTACTAACTGTGTATCACTTTCACATCATTGTAAAGTCTAAAAATTTTAAGTTGAAACATCGTAAGTTGAGGACTGTTTTTGCTATCTATAAAAAAACTCACTTTAGATTCAAGGATACAAATACCTTGAATATAGCCCACAAAAAACTCATTAGAGGCTCAGCACCTATGGCTCAAGCGGCTAAGGCACCAGCCACATACACCTGAGCTCAGCACCTATGGCTCAAGCGGCTAAGGTGCCAGCCACATACACCTGAGCTCGTGGGTTCGAATCCAGCCCGGGCCAGCCAAATAACAATGATGGCTGCAACCAAAAAAAGAAAAAAATAGCCAGGCATTGTGGTGGGCACCTGTAGTCCCAGCTACTTGGGAGGCTGAGGCAGGAGAATCGCTTGAGCCCAGGAGTTGGAGATTGCTGTGACCTGTGATGCCACAGCACTCTACCCAGGGTGACAGCTTGGGGCTCTCTCCCAAAAAAAAAAAAACAAAAACAAACAAACAAAACCCCCCCAACTCATTAGAGCTAATAAACAAGTTCAGCAAAATTGTAGGATACAAGAACAATATATAAAAGTTGGTTTTGGCTCCACGCCTGTGGCTCAAGTGGCTAAGGCGCCAGCCACGTACACCTGAGATGGCAGGTTTGAATCCAGCCCACGCCTGCCAAACAACAATGATGACTACAACCAAAAAATAGCCAGGTGTTGTGGCAGGCACCTGTTGTCCCAGCTACTTGGGAGGCAGAGGCAGAAGAATCGCTTGAGCCCAGGAGTTGGAGGCTACTGTGAGTTGTGATGCCACCGCACTCTACCCAGGGTGACAGCTTGAGGCTCTGTCTCAAAACAAACAAAAAAAAAGTTGGTTTTATTTCCATACACCAGCAATGAACAATTGACAAGAAATTAAGAAAATAATATCAGGCTCGGTGCCTGTAGCTCAGGGGCTAGGGTGCCAGCCACATACACCAGAGTTGGTTGGTTCAAACCCAGTCTGGGCCTGCCAAACAACAATGACAATGACAACAAAAAAATGGCCAGGCATTGTGGTGGGTGCCTGTAGTCCCAGCTGCTGGGGAGGCTGAGGCAAGAGAATCACTTAAGCCCAAGACTTGGAAGTTGTTATGAGCTGTGATGCCAAAGGTGACATAATGAGACTCTGTCTCCAAAAAACAAAAAAAAAAAAAAAAAGAAAAGAAAATAATTCCATTTACAATAGCATGAAAAATGTTAAAAATACTTAGGAATAAACTTAACCATATAAGTGTAAGACTTATAAAGTGAAAACTGTAAAACATCATGGAAATAAATTAAAGGAGACCTAAATAAATGGGAAAACCTCTTATATCCACGGAGTGGAAGATAGCATTAGTGTACATTAGTGTACAACTAGTACTAGCTGGGGCTGCCATAACAAAGTTCCATAGACTGGGTAACTTAAATAACAACCACGCTAGTGTAGTGCACGGACAAACCTTGCAAACACTGTGCTAAGGGAAAGAAGCCAACACAGTTGTGATTCTACTTATATGAAATATCCAAAAAACCAAATCCATAGAGACAGTAGGTTAGTGGTTGCTGGGGGTTGTATGAGGGGAAATGAGGAGTGACTACTAACGGGCATAGGGTTTCTTTTTTGAACAATGAACATGTTCTGGAATTTCACAGCTAATGGCTAAAAAATCTTGTGAATATTCTGAAAACCACTGAATTGCACACTTTAAAATGATGAATTTTAGGATATGGGCTTTGAGGCTTGGAGCTGCCCTGAGTGTCCTCAGGACTGAGGCCCAAAGCTGGTGGCAGGGTGGACAAACCATGGCCCTCTGAAGGTAGAGGGGCCCCTTAGCCTCCAATGTTTGCTCTGGGGAACTCAAGAAATGACTCCACAAAGTTCATGGCCTCTTGCTAAAAAAAATAGCCTCTATCTCTGAAGAATCTCCTCAAAGGCCTCCAAGCCTTTATGAGACACCCTTGCCCCTGACAACCCAGAAAGGAATGGCAGGACCTACCCCAGGGACTGGCTCTAGCTCTCCTTATACCACCATGTTTAAGGAGAGTTCCAACTCCACCTCCAGCCTCTGCTCAAATCCCCAGACTTGGCTTCTCATCACTCCCAGAGTTTAGATCCTGCCTTACCTTGGGTAGCCCAGTCTTCCCCCACCACCTCCACCCTAGTAATGGTTGGCATATACTTCTATGTGTCCAGATCCTGCTCTCCACTAAGGTATGCAGATAAGGACTTTATTTTTAAAAAAAAATTGAGATAGGATTTTGCTGTGTTGCCCAGGCTGCAGTGCAGTGGTATGACTCATTGCAGTATTTTTTTTTTTTTTTTTTTTTTTGAGACAGAGCCTCAAGCTGTCGCCCTGGGTAGAGTGCAGTGACATCACAGCTCACAGCAACCTCCAACTCCTGGGCTCAAGTGAGTCTCCTGTCTCCACCTCCCAAGTAGCTGGGACTACAGGCGCCCGCCACAACGCCCAGCTATTTTTTGGTTGTAGCCATCATTGTTGTTTGGCGGGCCCAGGCTGGATTTGAACCCGCCAGCTCAGGTGTATGTGGCTGGCACCTTAGCCGCTTGAGCCACAGGCACTGAGCCAGCTTATTGCAGTCTTAATATGCTGGGCTCAAGCAATCCTCCTGCCTCTGCTTTCCCAGTAGCTGGAACTACAGGCACATGCCACCTATGCTCAGCTAATTTTTATTTTATTTTTTTATAAGACAGAGTCTCACTTTGTCACTCTCGGTAGAGTGCTATGGCGTCACAGCTCACAGCAACCTCCAACTCCTGGGCTTAGGTGATTCTCTTGCCTTAGCCTCCCAAGTAACTGGGACTACAGGCACCTGCCACAATGCCCAGCTATTTTTTTATTGCAGTTTGGCTGGGGCCAGGTTCGAACCCACCACCCTCAGTGTATGGGGCCAGCACCCTACCCACTGAGACAGGCACTGCCCCCCATGGCTAATTTTTAAATTTTTTCTTATAGAGATAGGGTCTTGGTATTTTGCCCAGGCTGGTCTTGAACTTCTGGTCTCAAAAGATCCTCCCACTTCAGCCTCTCAGAGTATTGGGATTATAGGTGTGCTCCTCTGTGCCCAGTCTTAGGCCTACTTTCTAACCAAAATAAATAACCCTATCTTATATAGTGTTCTGCAACTTCTCTTTGGGATCAAAATACTAGGAATAATTTTTTGTTTGTTTTACCAGACCTAGGACAGATGTAATCTTTTTTTTTTTTTTTTTGAGACAGAGTCTTAAGCTGTCACCCTGGGTAGAGTGCCGTGGCATCACAGCTCACGGCAACCTCAAACTCTTGGGCTTAAGTGATTGTTTTGCCTCAGCCTCCCAAGTAGCTGAGACTACAGGCAGCCACCACAATGCCCGGCTATTTTTTTGTTGCAGTTGTCATTGTTGTTTAGCAGGTCCGGGCTGGGTTCGAACTCACCACCCTCAGTGTATGTGGCCAGCACCCTGCCGATTGAACTATGGGCACTGCCTATAACATATTTTTTATAACCCTAAATTTTGCAACTATAATACATTTTTAACAAAATAATTTTTATTTACTTTGTTTTTGTGTATGTGTGTGTGTGTTTGGATTTTGGAGTTTTGAGGGTTTTTTATATCTCAGAATTCAGTTCATCCATGCCCATTGTTAAAAATCTGGAAAAGGACAGTAGAAAATGAAAAAAACAACAAAAAAAGAGGTCCCCAGGAATCCTTCCATCTGGGGAAATGGGTATCCTCCAAGCCCCTCCATGACTCACCTGTGTGCAAAGGGGTGTTAGCTAGAACTTCCTACCACAAAAGTAGCACCTTAAGGAAAGGTGAATTAGTGTCTTACTGTCCTGGGCGTTAGAAGGACCCCCCCCCCCCCAGGGGTCTCCCTGGGCTAAAATCAAGTCAGCAGGGCTGAGCTTTTTGTAGACACTCTGGCTGGGGGAGGATCCCAGTTTCTAGAATCCGCCTGCATTTCTCTGCTGAGGCTCCTTCTCAAGCTGCTCTGTCTCTGCTCTCCCTGTCCCTCCTGCCTCAAGGGCCCTAGGCATTCAACTCAACTGACTGGGCCACCAGGGCAATCCCAGAGATTCACCACATCTCAAGGCTGGCGTATTAGCAGCCTTAACTCCCTTTTGCCAAATATCTAGTAATAGGATCTGGGGAATCGGTGTGGACATTTCTGAGGGCCATTACTCTGCCCCTACAGATGGCCACAGCATGACGCTGCCTGGACCTAGCGAGCCCTGTGTAGGAGGCAGGTTTGGTTTGGAGCTAAGACCACCCTCCTCAATTCTGGAAGCAGCTGGCTGGAGGTGGCCACTCTACCTGTACACAAAACCAACCTTAGGAGTATGGGAAACAACCGTCCAACACAATTTATATCAACTTAAATTTATTTCTTTTGTTTTAACTGAATTTCCTAATTTATACATCTTAATAATCATTGATTTCCTGGGTATTAGTAACTTTGAAATCTGGAATCTTAGCAAACAAAAATACCTGTTTGGAGAGCAGTTGGGAGGGGGCCTCACCATTTTGCAGATAGATGAGGGCTTAGGTGGGGTGCTGACCACATGGGAAGATGCTGAGCCCACGCCCAAAATGTAGCTCTGCAGCTGTGGCTCCCTGAACGCCCCTCCCAGTTAAAAATACTCCTCCTTAGCCCCAGCAACTTCACTAATGAGAGTCTCTTCTAAGGAAATGATCCTAAATATAGAAAAACACTCAAGAACAAGGATATTCAGAGTAGCTTTCCTTAGAAGAGTGACTAATTAGAGGCAACCTAATTGTCCAACAGCAGGACAAATGAGTGTGTGACAGCAAAACCACGTCATTAAAGTGATGGAAGGGCCAAGCAACAACTGTCACCATGGTGAGTGGAAGGCAGTCCCTAAGCCCAGTGATCACAGCTACAGACATTTTTGACACACCTGGTACAAAGAAAAATATTAATGGCTGCGCTTTCCAGCTAGTGAGATGCGGGTGTGAATTTCTTTTCCCCTTTGTTCTACTTCTCTGAATTTTTCACATTTTCTGAGAAGAATATTATAGAACTAAGTTTACTTTTAATTGAACTGGCTGTGTATGTATGTATGTATTCACTACTAGGTATGTAAAATTAATCTAGCCTCTGCGTGTGAATGTGCAGTCTGAGTGTGATGCTGTGTGGTACAATTACACATATGACTGTGACAGTGGGGACCGTACATGTGTGTCTGCATGTGAGCATGTCTGAGTGACGCGTGAGCATGAATGTGTGTGAACTGTGAGCATGCGCGTGCATAAGTGAAGGTGTGTGTGAGTATGCCCATATGTGTGCATGTGAGTACGAAGGCATGAGGTATCTGTGAATGTCAGATTGCGTCTGTAAGTTAACTCATGAGGCGTGGGTAAGGGTGAATCCATGTGCCTGCTGGTGTGAATATGGGGAAGTTTGAGACGGGCAGGAATGGGATGGTATGTAGTGTATAAGTGTGTGTTGGGATGTGAGTGAAGGTATATGTATATGAAGATTCATGTGTAAATGTGAGCATGGGAGTGTGAGGTGGACTGTATGTGTGTAAATGTCATGTGTGCAGGTGTGCGAGCACATGTGTGAACATGTGTCTGTGATTGCCAATGTGGACCCACATGGTGCTTGTGAGAACTGTAAAAGTGTGAAGTTGGGTGGGACTGAGATACGTGTGATGTAAGACGTGAGAGGGTGTCTGTGATCTGTGTGTGATTGTGCCAGTATGAGTGAAGACATGACTATGAGTGTTGATGTCTGCACATGTCAGGCATGTGTGTGTGTGTGTGTGTGTGTGTGTGAGTGAGCATGTGACTGCCCAAGTGTGCCCTGCTCCTGGACCTTTCTCACAAGACTCCCTCCCATACCTGGGTGCGCTGAGCTTCAGCCAAGCATAAAAGCCATGAGCCCTGCCAAAATCCACAGAGGACACTGCAAGGAAGGACATGGCGAATAGGTCACTGTCCTATTGCTCAAGTGCCACCATGTCCAGCCTTCCAGGGAAGACACAAGAAACACCTGTGTGAGGAGAAGCAAGATTCCTGGCCCCTGATCCAGACTGCTACCCTATCTCCCTCCTCCTGCCCCTCCTGGGGGCCATGCCTTCCTGCTGAGCCTGTACAGGGACAGTTTACATCCTGTACTTTACATCCAGCCCAGCTGTCCAGGAACTCTGCCCCTCTTCACCCAGGGCCTGGAGATGGAGGAGGCAGAGACAGCACTCAGGTTCCCAGATGCTCCAGCCACAGGAGAGGCATCCTGTCAACAGTGCCTCTGAGCAATACCCCTCCTTCCTTGTCCGTGGAATGGTGGGCCAGAAAGCAGCTTCTGTGTGAAGACATGTAGCAAGTCTGGCCTTGGGTAGGCAGCTGACCCCCAGGCATCTCCCCTTACTTACAAAACAGGGGTCACAGCATCCTGGCTCTGAGATGGGCTTTTCCCACCATCCCAGAAAAGTCATACACAGCAATAAATAAACACTGCATGGAGCTCCCGGGGACAATCTCAAAGCGCTCAGACTTGCTGCCCTCCAGCCTTGACTCCTGAAGCTCCCAATGCAAACCCTCAAAAAACACAGGCCTTGGATTTTTCATCTTTGCTCCAAAGAAAGGCTTTACTTGTGGCCGCTCCGATGTCTTTGTTAAAGGGTCAGCATATGGTCAAAAGCCAGGTAGCTTCACATTCTCAGTAAACTCCCAAGTGCATACCCTTGGCCCTTTCAGGGCTCTTCACACACTTCCTGGCCTTCCTGGCACAGTGCTCCCTATAGAACAGGGGCAGCCGCTCAGAAGACACATGGGAAACACATGCTCTGTCAACCTGGGCCTTGCCCTCATTGGACCTCACAACAAAGCCACGGGAGAAGCTGAGGTCAGTGGCCCAGGACCTTCGCTCAGATTCAACAACTGCCGTGGTGCAGACACACTTCCCTCACCATGGCACACCTTCTAAAAAGGACCACAGCACATGTCCCACCCTGTGAAGTCTGCAATGAGAGCTCAACGCGCCTTCTGGCGAGTGAGGGGGTCCATGCCCCACCCTAGGAATGTGGCAGCAACCTCTGATTGCCTCAGTTAATAGGGTGTGTGGATGTAACCCTATGTGATGTCCAAGGCTAGGGTACATCCTCCTGGTTTTCTTGAGACACTTGCTCTTGGGATCTGGCTACCATGCTGTGTGAAGCCCAACTAGCCCAGGTGGAAAGTGCATGTGGAGAAGTCACATGTAGGTGTCCTGGCCACAAGTCTAGCTGAGGCCCTCATCAACACCAGTATCAATCACCAGACACTAGTGAAGACAATTCCAGAAGATTTTAACCCTCAACTATTGAATCACCACCAGCAGGGGCTCCAGACAAAGGCCGGCCATCATGCTGTTCCCTGTCTGAATACCTGCCCTGCAGAAGCTGTGAGCACCTCAAAGTGGCTGCTTCACACTGTGAACTTGGGGGGGGTTACACAGATAGATAAGGCATATTTCCAGCTGTTCCTTTTGTTGTTCTTGTTTGTTTGTTTTGGCCGGGGCGGGATTGAACCTGCCACCTCCAGCTGTTTCTTAGCTTTGGGTCCTCCCCTTACCTGTGGGTATGGTGACAGTTACGTGTGTGCCTCTGAAGGAAAAGCCATCCAGCTTCCTCTCACCTGTACATGTTCCCACTCTCCCCTGCTCTAGCCTCTGGGTCAGCAGCACAGGGGGCCAGGCCCCCTCCCTCCACTGTTTAACATTCCAGCACCAGCCCCTCAGTGACATGTCGGTGAGATGTCGTGTAAGCCCTGTGGGTCCCAATCAAGCTGCAAGTAACTGGCTCAGCCCAAATCAGACAGGACAAGAGGTTCTGGCCCTGGCCATTGCCATTTCAGTGAAGGAAACTTTCAACTTGAGGACCCAGATGAAAAGAGGCCTCACAGGGTCCTTAGCCTGCCCAAAGGTCCTATCCTGGTCACTGCTCTGTATCTGCAGCCCTAACCCCAAACTGTCCTCCACCTCCTACCTCCCACTACACTCAGCCGAAGTGTCTTCTGAGAACCCAGGCCTGGCGAGGGGGTTTCTGCTTTGAACTGATGCTGCAAATTCACCCGTCTCAAGGCGGCCTACTGTGGGTTCCACTCTCAGGAGGCAGCTGAAGGAGTCAAACTCACAGAGACAGAAAGCAAAAAGGGAGGTGCCAGGGCTAGGCAGGACTATGTCAGTGAGTGTTTAATGAGGAAAAAATTTCGGTTTGAGATAAGAAAGTTCTGGAGGTGAATGGTGGTGATGAGTGCACAATAAATGTGCTCAATGCCCCTAAACTGTGACTTTTTTTTTTTTGTTATGTACAATTTACTATAATAAATATGTATTTAGAAGCAATAATGCCAATGCTGTCCCCAGGGAACACCTAAGCTGACTGAGCCCTGCCTGCTCTTACTGAGATGCTGCCAGGCCACAAGGAGACTTTGGCCTCTGCACAGCCACACCAGCAACCCCACGCCTCCCTGTCAGCCCCATCCTATAGCCTCTCCACCCTCAGCCCCCTGACTGCTGAGGCTGACTCCACCATTCTCCCTGACACCCCAGGCAATGTCTGGTCCCCTTTTTGGTCTTATGTCTCCACCCAAACACCTGTCCCAAACTCCCTAACCCCCAAGAATGGCACCTGCCCTCCATCATCTGAAGAGAAAGGGATAGAGCCACTGGCCTTAGGCCCAGGGAGGAGGTTGCAGGTGAAAAGTAGTGTCCCTGCTGGAAGGATCACACAGCTGCCAGGCTTCCTAAATCAAGTCCATTTTTATTTGAAATTTTCCACATGCCACAAATTTACATGAAATTTCCCACTTAGGATGTAGGTAGCTACAGGGAACACCAAGTCAGAAGCGGGCATCACTGTGAGATGCCAAACATGGGCAGTTCAACTGGACAGGGACAGGGAAGCCAGTCATCAAAAGGCAGGTGACACATGTACAGTCACTTAGCACCTGGTCATGAGACAATGAGACCCCAGGCCTCGCCCTAAAAACACACCAAGCTCTGTCTGCCATTTCTGGGCAAAGTCACACATGGACAGGCAATGGTCAGCTGGGCAGCAGCGCCAGAGGGATATGCCACCAACAACTGCGGGTGATGGCCACGCACATGCATACACACTTGCATACACGTGCACATGCATACATACACATCCCTGCACGCACACTGTCACACACTAGCTCAGCTCTGTGGACATGTCACCTGGACATGTCCAGGCTGCAGCTCACGTCTGGCTCAGTTTCTGTGCAAAGAGAAGCTGTGACAGGCCTCTGCCAAAGCTGAGCAGCAGCCCTGGGTCACCCTTACCACCACCCCCTTCAGTGTTTCTAGAAAGAACTTTAGAAAGCAATTTATATGGTCAGGCTAAGTCAGAGCCACTGCTGGTTTGTTTAAGCTTCTGTGGGCTACTTGTTCATCATGCCCAGCAGATCCTAGAAACTTCTAATTAGAGTCCTGCACCCCCACATGCAAAGGAGACCAATGACTATCACCAAGAGCCCCATCGTGTTGTGGTAGAGGCCACTGAGAATACCAGGGGGCGCTGCCTCTGTCTACGTCCATAAAGGTGGTGGAGGCTCCCCTGCTGCAGGTTTCTTAGCAACGCCACACATCACCATGCCTTATCCACTAAATTCTCTCATTTTGTTCTTACAGCAGCTGTACAATTCTCAGATCCTAAAAGGAGCAAATGAGGGCAGGAGGCCACCTTGATGAGGGATGTGAGGGTGGGTGCCCTCACCAAGGCACAGCCCACAGCAGGTGCTGGTGTGGGACCCTCATCGGCCATCAGGGGCCCAGGCTGTGGCTGTCTCTGTTGCTCTAGCCCCAGGCTTGCACTCAGATTTGGTCTCCTAGGCCCGAGTAGCATGTGGCTCTGGGTTCCCACCCAAAGAGCCATTCAGGAGAGCATTGCCAGGCTGACAGAGGACAGGGGTGCAGCAGCACCCAGAAGAGCCCAGCTGGTCCTGGTTGCCGTCCTGCGCCGGAGCAGCAAGCAACTCCCATGCGTGCTCACACAGGCCCATGGAAGGCCTCCCGGAGAAGCGAGACCCTCGGGCCTATGTCCTAGCAAAGCTTCTGGCAAGTCTTAGGCAGGGACAGACCTGCCCCTCTACTATGTGAAAGAGTAGTGTTTTTCACCCAGTCTCTCTGGGCTGGACAACAAAATCATCTTCCCATGGAAATGAGAAAAGCTACTCCAGCAGGAAGGAAGCGCCTAAAGGCACAGAAGTACACCCTTTCTTGGGTTTCCTCAATGCCTTCCCTAGGAACACCGTCAGAAGCCTAGTGGGGCCCAGTGTTGCTTGGTGATGGGGAGCAGGCCGTGGGCTTCAGGGCTGAAGGGCCTTTGAGATTCAGGGAGGAAAGAACAGCTAGGTGTGGAGCAGACAGTAGGGAAGGAGAGAGAGGTCAGGGGTTTCTCTTTAGAAAAACAAAAGGACAAAAGCCCTGCCTCTTCCACTTTGCAAAGTCTCTCCCTCACACATATGCTCATGCACGCAGACATAGCACATAGACACACATGTACACACACAGGGCACACATGCACAGATGTACACACGCAAACACAGACACATGTGCACACACAGGCATGGAGCCGCGTGCTGACCAGGCTCTTCCTGGCAGATAGCATATGGTCCACCGCTTAACAGCCTTGTTCTGCCAATTGGGGGCCATTAGGGTGGGTTCTTTTCCCAGCGTAAAATGCTGCAGAATATAAATTGCAATTAACACTGGTGCCAAAATAGCACTTAGCGAAAATAAGCACGTTATTAACATCTGGTGAATCCTGTCTCGGGTGTAGAAGCAGCGGAAATTCTTGCTCTAAGTCAAAGGATTGTTGCAGGGACACTAAAAATACAAGGCTACTGTCTGGGGTTGCTTTTCAAGGCCATCCGAAGCCCCAGCCCTGCTCCCTCCCCACCCACCCCATTTATGAGCATAAACCGCACTGCTGGTTCAAACTGCTTGCTCATGAGAACGGGCCATCCAGGCATGCTCATAAAAGCACCAGGATGAAATCCAAGGGGGGCTTCTCTGGAGGAAAGGAGACGAACACAAAAGCCATAGCCCCCAGAGTGACACAGCCTCCTGAGGGTCCAGAACATCCCAGACCACCTGCCTCCCTCCTGGGCCACATGTCCTGCCTATTAGGCTGTGACCAGCCACACCCTTCTTTTGAGCACAAGAGTGGCCAGTCCCAGTGGTTCCACACCACCTGACCTGATCACCCTCATTGGTGGGCTCTGGGTGCCATTCGATGCTCTGAAGAAATGCTCAGAAACTGAGGTGGGAAGACCCTTGTCTACAGCTAGCTGGGACTTGGCCCCACCTCCCATGGCCCTGGCAGCCTATATGCCAGGAGGACTGGAGACTCAAGTTTGCGGCTCTCGGGAGGCTCTTGGTCTGGTGTGGCATCGCCCTGTGGCACTCTCTGGCTGCAGGCTGCAGGCTGCAGGCTGCAGGCTGCAGCCTGCAGATGGGTCCCTCCACTGGCTGCAGCCTAGAGCAGGAAGAGGACGCCCCGTACTCCAGAGAGGGCATGATGACCCCACTCACAAAGAAAGATGGGGTGAAGAGGGAGGAGACCTCACACTGCAGATCCCCTATGCAAAGGAGCAGAGCCACTGGAGCAGGGCAGAGACCCACAGGGAGCTGGAGGGGCATCCTCGGGAGGAGGGATCAGAGCATGTGAGGGGCAGCCCATGTCAAGGAGGCTCTGCAGCTTCAGCCCACAGGGGCAGGGACAGCTCCTGCAGAAGCCAAAGCCCAGATGATGCCCAAAACTTGCTGGGACCCGGCACCAAGGACAGGGCCACAGCCCAGGTGCAGAGACCACAGTGCCTCCCAAAAGCTACCAGCCACAGCTCCAGCAAAGTCTCAGATTCAAGGAAAGCAGAGGTGTCCAGCTCTGCACATAGGGCAAGGCCTTGGATACTGGAGGTTGTCCTTCATTTTTCAGAATAGCTTTGTTGAGTTTTAGTGTTAAATAAAATTATCTGAAACAGGGTAATTTGATCACTACTCCAGCTTTAAACATCTTTTCTGGGTTTTAATGTTTCAAGTTATTCTAACAAAGCCAAATATATTTCCCTAGAAAGGTAAACAGACCTTCACAGGGAGCTGGAGTTTCTAAAGCCAAATGCCATAAACTGGGTATGAGGGGTGACCTCAGCCTCCCATGAAAGACCCTGAGGAGGCCAATTACACAGGAAAGATATAAATGGGTTACAATGTGTCTTATGGGAAGGAACGCCCCAAATCTGAAGCTCTCACTGGTCATGCTCACAGCCAACTTGAGCACTCAAAGGGCACTCGCACGGGCAGTGAGCAGTGTAGCCGTCAGCACAGATGCACGGACAGCACATTCCCATTCATGCGCAAGGGTGCAGCAGCCCATCTACACCTCCAAAGGATGCTTTCTAGGGCTGCAACCTCCACCCCTGCACTTTGGGGCTGTGGTGAGCCCCTAGCATTGAGTCTCTGTGCAAGAACACCCCAGCCAGGCCTCCACATCGACAGCCCACCTGATTCCCCTCTGGCCACCCAGAGTGTATTCCCAAAACCCAAACTTCACTAAGCAGCAGTCCTCATGAGAGAAAGCCAAGGAAATACCCAAAGCCCGGGAAGCCACCGGGAAGAGAGTGCTGTCTTCCTCTTGTAGCAAACCAAGGGGAGTCCCTGGTGTCTGCAGGCTCCCGGTGGCTGCAGGCAGGGAGGGGGCAGCAGTGGCGTCTCACAGTGACTTAGTTGATGGGTAGGAGCTTGACATGGTGTTAGGCCCGTCCTTCTCACCACCACAGGTTAGGCGGTTCCTCAGCCACTCTGCTTTTAAATAAGGTGATCTCATCCAGGTGCACCATGGGGACATCCCGGATCACATCGGTCAGGCCCTCATGGAGCAGAGGAAAGATGACGACATTCAACGCGGGCCTCTCAGCCTGGAAGCTGAACCAGAGACAAGCCATTAGCAGAGCACATCAGAAGCTGGTAAAGCAGAGCAGGCGCCACCTGCAGGGACAGCCCTGGAGGTGCTTGCATCTGCCCTCTCTGTACCTGTCCTCCCCACAAGGGCTCACTCACCTGCATCTCCCTGAGACCCCAGGCCTGCATGAGAGACACCCTGGTGACAGCCAGAGCCAGAGGGGGGAAAGAGATGGAGGAGGAGGAGGAGGGAGGACCAGGTCAGGCAGGGAGGAGGCACCCACCCCACACCAGGCACAAGACTCAGAGATAAAGGGAGGCTAGCCCTGCTCTTCGGAGACAGGAGAGCTGACCTGGGCAGACCACTGCATTCCAGGACAGCTAGCGCAAGGGAGGCCCCACAGCCAAGATGGAGAAAAGGGACAGGTGTTTAAACCCACGCGTCCAGGCACAGGCCACCTGCAGGGGATAGAATCTCTAAGTCAGGTAAGGCAGAAATACAGGCTCTGCTCTGGAACTGTGTGTGATCCCTGGATGTGTGAAAGTGGCAAGCAGATGACCCTGCCTGCTCACCCTTCACAGCCCGGGGACCAGCTCCCCTGCCACACTGTGTATGGGTAGTTCAAGCACAATATCCACGGAGCACTGCTATGTGCCAAGTGCTGCACTGGACTTGCCAGATGTGACCCCATTTCACCCTCCCTACAATCCCACAAGGCCAGCCTCTACCCCTCAACTGGTCAAGGGCAGAGCAGGCCCCATCTCCAGTCAGAGCAAGCCAAGTCCACGTTCCTACTCACTGGGCCAAAGTGCAGTGTAAAGAAAACCACATGCTGACACTGGGAACTTGATGCAGAAGAAAGAACACAGCAGGCTCGGCGCCTGTGGCTCAAGTGGCTAAGGCGCCAGCCACATACACCTGAGCTGGCAGGTTCGAATCCAGCCCAGGCCTGCCAAACAACAATGATAGCTGCAACCAAAAAATAGCAAGGCGCTGTGGCGGGCACCTGTGGTCCCAGCTACTTGGGAGGCAGAAGCAGGAGAATCACTTGAACCCAGGAGTTGGAGGTTGCTGTGAGCTGTGATGCCACAGCACTCTACCCAGGGCAACAGCTTGAGGCTCTGTCTCAAAAAAAAAGGAAGGAAGGAAAGAAGGAAAGACAGAAAGACAGACCACAGCAGTATCCGTGGAGGAGAAAGAAAACATACAGAAATGTGCATCTCTAGGGTCTCAGAGAGCACAAGGTAGTAAGGTGCCCGTGATAGAGAACCTTGCCATTTGCCAAAACTAAGGCAAATCTCCTCTGGCCCCTGCACCAGCTTAAGGAGGAAGGCTGTGGCCTCGCCTCTCTCTGTGGCTCCTGCCAGAGACAATGCTGGAGTTTTGAAATATGCAAGGTCAGTGTCAAAAAGGCATTGACAACACCTAATGTTTTGGCAATAGAGAAGCTGACAAACACCTCCAGGCTCTGTGTGGTATTCCGCTCAGTGGCAACAGTGGCTGTGACTGTGAACACTTTGCCTGCACACCCATCATGGGATTTACTTGATTTGAAACAAAATCTCCCCACATGTGCACAAAGGTTGTGGTGTTACTCCTATAAAACTGTTGTCCAAATGGGCAGAAGTCTACTTCTCACCACAGCAAGGAGGGCAGCAGGTGAGGCCTGCTCCTTCCACATGTTCCAGCAGGCATGGGCCGTGGACAGGAAGGAACAGCACTCCTTTGAAGTCAGCTAGAACCCAGGGGCAGCTAAAATGGTGTGTGCAAGGTGGCGCCTGTGGCTCAGTGGGTAGGGCGTTGGCCCCATATAGTGAGGGTGGCGGGTTCAAACCCAGCCCTGGCCAAACTGCAATAAAAAATATCCAGGCATTGTGGCCAATGCCTGTAGTCCCAGCTACTCAGAAGGCTGAGGCAAGAGAATCACCTAAGCCCAGGAGTTGGAGGTTGCTGTGAGCTGTGATGCCACTGCACTCTACCAAGGGTGATAAAGTGAGACTCTGTCTCTAAAAATAAAATAAAGGGTAGTGCCTCTGGCTCAAGGAGTAGGGCTCTGGCTCCATATACTGGAGGTGGCAGGTTCAAACCCAGCCCTGACCAAAAACTGAAAAAAAAAGAAAAAAGAAAAAAAAAAAATAATAATAAAATAAAATAAAATAAAATAAAATAAAATGGTGTGTGCACTTAGGCTCAGGACAAATAAAACACTCAGCATTCCCCGGTCCCTGGGGTAGTTCCAGATGGCCAGTGCTCCCGCCAGCAGAGGCACCATGTCTATTTAGCCAAATCCCTGGTTGGACACAATTTAGGAACTTCATTTTTATGTTTGACAAACATCAATATAATAGTAAATCAGTAAAATTATTTCAGTATTTTAAATTGTTTCTCAGAATTAACCCCAGAAACAGGGTTTTTGGGTCAAAAGGTATGAACATTTTCATACTCCAAAAGATACCACTTTAGGGTCACAAGGAAAAGTCAGCTAAGCTGCCCACCCCAACGGGTCCAACTCAGGAAGACCCAAAAGGAGGACAATTGGGGAAGGGCTTCCCTAATTTTACAAACTCATTCATGTGTGCCTGAGGCCCTTTCAGATACCACAGAGAACTGGGCTGCTTGGGAGGCCTGGGTTCGTCACCAACAAGACATGATGACAGGACAGTGAGGACCTGCCCAGCTGGCCACAAGGCCTCAGACCATCAAGGTACACATGTTCCTGTGACCGTGAGGCAACCTGTGAGGCTAGCCCTGTAGTAGGGTCCCTGTAGTATCAAGGACACAGAGGCTCCAGAAAGCTGGGTCCTGCCCAGGCCCCCACATTAGACCCAACTCTGGGTGAGCCCCACATGCACAATGGTGGGACTCTGGGGACCTCCAGGCTCTGCTGTGTGGCTCTGTAGGTGCCACGAAGCCAAAGAGGGCTCTGGAGGGACAGGCTCCGAGTACTGAGGCTAGAAGCAGAATTGGCTCAATCTTTTGAAAAACACTTGCTGGGTTTGTCTGCCTAGCTAAAACGTAAACAGTGGTGAAAAATAAAACAGCCAGGGGTGGCGCCTGTGGCTCAAAGGGGTAGGGTGCTGGCCCCATATGCCAGAGGTGGCGGGTTCAAACCCAGCCCTGGCCAAAAACTGCAAAAAAAAAAAAAAAAGAAAAGAAAAAGAAAACAGCCAATCTGGAGTCAATCAGGGAAGATCTGCACAAGGCCCCAGAGCTCAGACCAAGCTCCTAGAATGCATTGTGGGCATCCCCTGAGCTCCCCAGCTGGCCCTATAAAGACTTGAGCCCAGACCCTGCTCTTCTTCTCCCCTGTCAATGCCAGGAAGGGCAGCAAAGGAAAGCGGCAAGACAGACCCAGGGAAACACTCTGAGTTGGCTACTGAGCTGCTGCAGCACCCCACATACCAGATACATAAGAAAAATGACAGAGGCTTTGCAGCCTCCACTAGCCATAAACCCGCCAGCACCTTGACTGTCACAATCTGGGCGCTGCGAGAGGCCTTGTGACCAGAAAGGCCTAAACAAAAGGGAGGCAATGACAACTGTACCTTTGAAACAAACCAGAATGTAGGGTGAAATAGACCAGGATGTAGGGTAGTCCAGGACCTAGGATGGGACCCACCACAGGGGTCAAGGACTGGTCAGGCAGAGACTCACACTTCTCCCTACTCCACTGTACCCTCCTGGTCCCCCAGTGCACAGATGACAACAGAGATTTCTGTGACCTCCCAGATGCTTTATGTATATGCAAACAGCACTCTCCTTTTTGCTTTTAAACACATCTTGCTTTTCCACACTAAAAGATGCTCCATGAGATGACATAAAGACCTTCCTTGTTCTTGTATCAGCTGCACAATATTCCAGGATTGAATGTATCAAAATTATTTACCAGTCAATCTTTTGCTAAAACGAATAGTCCAGAAGTGTGGGTCACTGCCTGTTTCTAAAATCTGTATCAACAGAGCTATTCTCAGCACGGTTTGTGTTTTTCTAATGGGTGAGGCTGAGTTTTTCTCGTGGGATGGACAGGAATCTGCAGTTCCTGCTCTGTGCACTCATGTACTCTGCCTGTTCTGAATGATGCCATTAAATTTGTTCTCACTGACTTAGGGTGCTAATGAAATCAGACCTCTGCCATTGAGATGAGCTGCTCCCAGTTTAACATTTTCTTTTTATAAATGACTTTTAAAATCATCCAAAAATATCCAACTACATTCACAAGAAGTGTAAATAAAAACAATGGTAACTGTCCAACAGCAGGTAAACGGATAAGCAAAATGTGTATATACAGCCAATGGGAATTATTCAGCCTTAAAAAGCCTGTTAACTCTGACATGGATGAAACCTGAGGACATTATGCTGAGTAAATAAGCCAGAAAGACACACTGTATGATTCTACTCATACAAGGTACCCAGAGTAGTCAAATTGGTAAAGACAGAAAATAGCATGGAGGTTCCCAGGGCTGGCAGAAGGGATGGAGTACTGAAGGGGATAAGAGGTGCGTAATACTGTGAATGCATTTAATGTCACTGACTTGTACCTCTACAAATGGGTAAAATGATAAATATGTTTTGTATATTTTAACACAATTTAAAAAACAATGACAATGGTAATCCAGTGTTCACCTTTCCAATGGGCTAGGACAGAGGTGGGGGTTAGAGACTATACTGGACTATAGCGCCACTGTGAGAAAGCACCACAGATAAGGGGACTACGACGGTTTCATATTCTCACAGTTCTGGAGGCCAGCGGTCCAAGATCAAGGTGTCAGCAGGGCTGATTTCTTCTAAGGCCTCCCCCCTTGGCTTGACCTCTCTGCGTCCCCATGTGGTCTATGCCTCTGCATGCATGAATCCCTGGCAATCTCTGTGTCCAAATGTCCTCTTCTTTTAAGTACACAAGTCATAACAGATTAAGGTTCACATTAACCACCTCATTTGCCCCCTTAAATCAATTGACTCCTTAAAGGCCCTGCCTCCAAATACAGTCATATTCTGAGGGGTTAAGCTTCACCATATGGACGTTGAGTGCCACATGTCAGCCCATCACAGAGGTGATAAAAAAGCACACACATCCTTGCTGGGAATGTAAACCAGCTGCCCCCCTCTGGAGGTCATTTGGCACCACTAGTCTATTTATTTATTTATTTATTTATTTATTTTTATTTGTTTTGAAACAGAGTCTCACCTTGTCACCCTCAGTAGAGTGCCGTGGCATCATGGCTCACAGAAACCTCAAACGCTTGGGTCAAGCAATTCTCTTGCCTTAGCTTCCTGAGTAGCTGGGACTACAGGCGCCTGCCACAATGCCTGGGTCTCACTCTTGCTCAGGCTAGTCTTGAATCCATGAGCTCAAGCAATCTACCCACCCTGGCCCCCCAGAGTGCTAGGATTATAGGCATGAGCCACCACATCTGGCCTACCTCTGGTCAATTTAAATCGACATTTTGGGCTCGGCACTTGTAGCTCAAGTGGCTAAGGCGCCAGCCACATACACCAGAGCTGGCAGGTTTGAATCCAGCTCAGGCCTGCCAAACAATAACAACTACAACCAAAAAATAGCCAGGCACTGTGGCTAGTGCCTGTAGTCCCAGCTACTCGAGAGGCTGAGGCAAGAGAATCACTTAAGCCCCAGAGTTGGATGTTGCTATGAGCTGTGACACCACAGCACTCTACCCAGGGCAATAGCTTAAGGCTCTGTCTCTAAATAAATAAATCCATATTTTGTAGCCACTAATCCATTTCCAAGACTGGGTCCTACAGAAATGCCCATGTAGGGTGGCTCCCGTAGCTTAGTGAGTAGGGTTCCGGCCACATACACCAAGGCTGGTGGGTTCGAACCCTGGGCCTGCTAAACAACAATAACAACAGTAACAAACAAAAAAACCAACTAGCGGGGCATTGTGGCAGGCCCTTGGGAGGCAGCTACTTGGGAGGCTGAGGCAAGAGAATTGCTTAAGCCCAAGAGTTTGTGGTTGCTGTGAGCTGTGATGCATGGCACTCTATCAAGGGTGACATAGTGAGACTCTGTCTCCAAAAAAAAAAAAAAAAAAGAAAGAAAGAAAGAAATGCCCACGTAGCACCTGTGGGAGGGTGTTCCTGAGGTGGTGGCTTTAACAGCAGTACTACAAATAGCCTGAATCTGTCTATCCATCCATAGGACTCGGGCTAACTGAACCAATCATAAGCCAACATAAAGCCAACCCTCAGAGAAATGAGGGACAGCACTGATGACTCCCTCATACTAAATATAGAAGAGACATGGCTCATGGGAGGGGGAAAAAGGACAGCACATGTGAACCCCTGATCCAGGATTAAACAAACAGGGGACGGGACAAAAGAGACACCGGTGCTTACAGTCACAGACCATTGTGGAAGGGTACAAAAGCAGCAAGTGACAGTGGCTACACCTAGAAGTGGGGCCAGAACTCCAGAATGGTAGGGAAAACTCAGTATTACGGACTGAACATCTATCTGTGTCCCCCATAATTCATGTTAAAGTCCTAACCCCCAGTAGGATGGTAGTAGGAGGTAGGGCCTCTGGGAGGCAACCAGGTTTATTTTTATTTATTTATATTTCTTTTTGAGACTGAGTTTTACTTTGTCCCCCTCGGTAGAGTGCCATGGCAGCACAGCTCATAGCTCTTGGGCTCAAGTGATTCTCTTGCCTCAGCTTCCAGAGTAGCTGGGACTAAAGGTGCCTGCCATGACACTCGGCTATTTTTTAGAGATAGGGGTCTCACTCTTTCTCAGGCTGGTCTCAAACTCCTGAGCTCAGGCAATCCACCTGCCTTGGCCTCCAAGAGTGCTAGGATTACAGGTGTGAGCCACCTCACCCGGCCAGGCAACCAGGTCTAGATGGGGGAATTTGGGGGGTGGGATGCCTTCATGATGGGATTAGTGGCTTTATAATAGGAAGAGGAAAGTGGCCAGATGTGGTGGACCACACTTGCAATCCCAGCACTTTGGGAGGCCAAGGCAGGGGGGTTGCTTGAGGTGAGGAGTTTTAAGACCAGCCTGGGCAACATAGTGAGACCTCATCACCGTAAAAAAAAAAAAAAAAAAAAAATGAGATAGAGTCTTGCTCTGTTGCCCAGGCTAGGATACAGTGGCATCATCATAACTCACTACAACCTCAAATTCCTGGGCTTAAGTAATCCTCTTGCTTTGTCCTCCCGAGTAGCTTGGGAATACAGACACGAGTCATCTCACCCAGCTAACTTTTCTATTTTTAATAGAGATGGGGTCTCATTCTTGCTCAGGATGGTGTTGAACTTCTGGCCTCAAATGATCCTACCACCTTGGCCTTCCAGAGTGCGGGGATTACAGGTATGAGCTACCATGGCTAGCCTCTAAAAGATTTTTTTTTTTTTTTTTAAATCAGAAAGGGCTGGGGCATGATGACTTATGCCTGTAATCCTAGCACTCTGGGAGGCCGAAGCAGGAGGACTGCCTGAGCCCAGAAGTTTGAGGTTGCAGAGAACCATGATTGTGCCATGGCACTTTAGCCTGGGTGACAGAATGAGACCCTATTTGGAAAAAATAAAAAAAAAAAGAAAAGAGGAAGAAGAAAAATCAGAGCTCCTTTTCTCTGTGCTCTGTGAGGACGAGAAGGTGGCTATCTACAGTCCAGGAAGTGAGCCTTCACCAGGAACCCAAATAAGCCAGCACCTTGATCTTAGACTTTCTGGTCTCTGGAACCGCCTGTCAGTTAAGTCTATGCTATTCTGTCACAGCAGACTCAATGGACTAAGACACTCACTTTTTACCCAATGTTTTATACTTTATTTTTAAATTTCATATATTACTTTTACAATTTAAAAACTAGTCAAGCTAGGTGTGGTAGCTTATGCCTATAATCCTAACATCTTGGGAGTCTGAGGCGGGTGGATTGCTTGAGCTCAGGAGTTCAAAACCAGCTGAGCAAGAGTGAGACCCCACCTCCACTAAAAATAGAAAACCCACTCAGTCATTGTGGCAGGCACCTATAGTTCCAGCTACTCAAGAGGCTGAGGCAAAGGGATCTCTTGAGCCCAAAAGTTTGAGGTTGCTACGAACTATGATGCCATGGCACCAGAATGAGACTTTGTCATAAAATAATTAAAAAATAAGGCCAGGCACAGTGGCTCATGCCTTTAATCTTAGCACTCTGGGAGGCTGAAGTGGGTGGATCGCCTGAGCGAGAGCAAGACCTCATCTCTAAAAGTAGCCAGGCGTTGTGGCAGGTGCCTGTAGTACCTGCTATTTGGAATACTAAGTCAAAAGAATCACTTAAGCCCAAGAGTTTGAGGTTGCTGTGAGCTGTGATGCCACATCACTCTACTGTGAATGACAAAATGAGACTCTGTCTCAAAAAATAAAAAATTAAAATTAAAAAAATAAATTTTAGGGCGGTGCCTGTGGCTCAAAGGAGTCGGGTGCCAGCCCCATATGCCAGAGGTGGCGGGTTCAAACCCAGCCCCGCCAAAAACTGTAAAAAAATTAAATTAAATAAAATAATAAATAAATAAATCTTAAAAATAAAATAAAATAAAAACTAGTTAAAGCCAAAAAAAAAAAAAAAAGAATACATTAATAAAATGCAATAGCATATACAAAGTTGCCACAAGTATTTAAACAATATAACAAATGGCAAAATACAGTTTAGGATTATTATTATATATTTGGACTTCACCTTTTTTTTTTTTTTTTTTTTTTTTGAGACAGTTTCAGTTTGTTACCCTGGGTAGAGCACTGTGGCATCATCATAGCTCATAGCAACCTCAGTCTTTTGGGCTCAAGTGATCCTCTTGCCTCAGCCTCCCAAGTAGCTGGGACTATAGGTGTCTACCTAGTCCCATCTAGTTTTTCTATTTTTTTTTTTTTTGAGACATCGTCTCACTTTTTCACCCTTGGTAGAGTGCCATGGCACATAGCTCACAGCAATCTCAAACTTTTGGGCTCAAGCGATCCTCTTGCCTCGTTTTTTCTAGTAGAGACGGGGGGTCTTGCTCTTGCTCAGGCTGGTCTCGAACTTCTGAGCTCAAGCAATATACCTGCCTTGGCCTCCCAGTGTGCTATGCTAGGATTACAGACACCAGCCACTGCACCTGGCCTATTGCTTTTTTTTTTTTTTTTTTTTTTGAGACAGAGTCTCACTATGTCACCCTTGGTCGGGTGCCATGGCATAATCACAGCTCACAGCAACCTCAAACCCTTGGGCTCAAGCACTTCTCTTGCCTCAGCCTCCTGAGTAGCTGAGGCCACAGGCATCCACCACAATGCCCCGCCATTTTTTTGGTTGCAGTTGATGTTATCTAGCAGGCCCGGGCCAGGCTCGAACCCACCACCTTTGGTGTATGTGGCCAGCGCCTACTCACTGAGCTACGGGCACCAAGCCCTAGCTATTTTTTTGTTAATAGTTGTCATTGCTTAGCAGGCGAGGGCCAGGTTCGAACCCGTCAGCCCTGGTGTATGTGGCCAGCACCCTAACCACTGAGCTACGGGCACCGAGCCTGATTTGACTTTTTAAAAATTTTGGGGAAGTGGCGGATAAGTGTAGCTCTAAGCAGAACCCTAAAGACTACTGACTTTGACTCTGCTTTGGATCTAGAAGGATGCTTAGAGTTTTGCCATTGCATTTATTTTCCCCAAAATCTCCCTTGGGTTGCTCTGAGCCAAGAAAGTTCTCCTCCACAGCTTCTAGACATAAGTTCTCTTTTGGCAGGGACCAACACCAGGGACAGTAAGGGTAGCAGCAATGTACTGCTTAGCCTGTGCACACAGGGACATCTGTGGGAACCCCTCAACACACACTGATCATCTCTAGAAGCCCAGCTGCCTCCTGCCAGCTCCAGGACCCCAGCTCCACCCGAGGGTCCCTAATCTAACTGGACACAGCCCTGACTAAACTTGAAACAGTCCTGCCTTGGCCTCTGGCCTGGAGATATCAACCCAGACCTCTACTTCACCCATGTTTGAGGCCCCATTCTCAGGGAACCACATCCCCAGGGAGCAGAGCAATTCAAAAGAGAACAGGTGGAAGCAGCTCAAGGTCTGTTGGCTGATGAAGGGTAAACAAAATGTGGTCCAGCCACACAATGGAATATTACTCAGCCTAGGAAAGGAAGGAAATGCTGACACCTGCTTCCACATGGATGCAGGACATCATGCTCAGTGAAATAAGCTAGTCACAAAAGGACAAATACTGTATGATTCCACTCACACAAGGCTCACAGAGTAGTCAAATTCATAGAGACAGGAAGTAGGATGGTGGTGCCAGGAGCTGGGAGAGGCTGTGGGATACTGTTTCATGAATATGGAATTTCTTTTTGGAATGAGAAGGGTTTGGTACGGACAGTGGTGATGGGTATACAATGCCGTAAATGTATTTAATGCCACTGAATTGTGCACTTACAAATGGTTAAAATGGTTTTTAAGTATTACATTTTCGATCTTACCATCCACATTAAATCATCTCAATTTACAGAGAAATCAGGATGTCCAACACTAACCCTTGTGGCTGGCACCACCTGACTCTCTATACCTCTCAATGCCTACAGAGCTAATGTCACCTACTATAGACTCATCCCCAGCCTCTGGAGCTATAAAGCTAGCAACATCCACACCCCACTGTCCCCAGGTCATTCCTCCAGGAGACCCGCAAGAAAAGGGGGGACACACAGACCACGGTGTGGACAATGGAATAGCGGTGATTCTCAGGCACAGACGAGAGCTGCTCCCGTGGGTCAACCTGAAGGAACACCCATGGCCCCAGAAAGTTCTAGGTGGTGTCATATTGCTATGGCATGAGCAATTTAGTGTGGAGTCTGGCTGTGAATCAGGAACCCTTGGGTTCAAGCCCAGCTCGCAGCTCATGGATCCATGGTGGGATCAGGGCCCCAGTGACAATGAAACAATTCCCAGCCTACCCATCATCAATCGACTCCCAGACTACCAGAGACAGACTCCTTGGTGGCAGGAGAAGCTCTGCTATCAGACACAGTCACAGCCCATGTGAGTCCCCCTCTGCTGGGCTGGACAACCTTGACCACAGATTTTACCAGCAAACATATCCCCATCTCCCACTTGCTCAGCAATAACCCGGGTCCACAATCCAGGCCCTGATGATCCAGACCCACACACTCTGCAGTTGCTGTGGTGGGGCCCACAACACCGTAACCACTGGTCCAAGGTCTGCCAGCTCCCAGACCCTGAGCATCTTCAATGGAGCCAAGACTCTCCAGCCACAGGGCTCTAAGTCCAGGTTACAGTTCTTCCCCGACGAACCTGCAGATGTGAAACCCTGTGGGCCACAGCATCCTGATAACGAACTAGACTGGTCCTAGAGACCAGCACACAGTGGGGAGCCAGGCAACTTAACATGGACTGTAACCCCTCTTTTAGAAGCAAATAAGGCTACAGAATAACACTAATTCTACTTTTTAAGAAACCACTTTCAATTCTAAAGTTCTCAGTGTTTGCCAAACTTGTGTTTTGTTTTGTTTTGTTTACAGTTTTTGGCCAGGGCTGGGTTTGAACCCACCACCTCCGGGATATGGGGCCGGCGCCCTACTCCTTTAAGCCATAGGTGCCACCTACCAGACTTATATTTTTTATTTATTTATGTCACCCTCAGTAGAGTGCCATAGTGTCACAGCTCACAGAAACCTCAAACTCCTGGACTTACGGAATTCTCTTGCCTCAGCCTCCCAAGTAGCTGGGACTATAGGCGCCCACCACAAGGCCCAGCTATTTTTTTGTTGCAGTTGTCTTTGTTTTAGCTGGCCCGGGCCAGGTTTGAACCTGTCAGCCTCAGTGTATGTGTCTAGTGCCGTAACCACTGTGCTACAGGTGCCGAGCCTTTTGCCAGACTTTTTTTTTGTTTGTTTGTTTGTTTGTTTATAGAGACAGAGTCTCACTTTACGGCCCTTTGGTAGAGTACCGTGGCATCACACAGCTCACAGCAACCTCCAGCTCCTGGGCTTAAGCGATTCTCTTGCCTCAGCCTCCCGAGTAGCTGGGACTACCGGCGCCCGCTACAATGCCCGGCTATTTTTTTGTTGCAGTTTGGCCGGGGCTGGGCTTGAACCTGCCACCCTTGGCATATGGGGCCGGCGCCCTACTCACTGAGCCACAGGCGCCGCCTTGCCAGACTTTTAAACAACTTATTGCTCCATCTGCTAAGGGTTTCTAAAGCCATCTGCAGAACAGACATGGATGATATCCTCTGGGTTTTCCTGGCATCATGTGGCCCTCTGAGCAGAAGGCCTGAGCCCGCCCTGACTCCAGAGCCACAGAGCCCAGGCACTTGCCAGAAATACACCTACATGTCGGGAGCCATGTCCTCCAGTGTCACAAACCAGGAATATGCAGCCACCACACACCCAGGGCTGGAAAACAAGCTCCAGGATCAACTAGGGAAGGAATTCCCACAGGACCCCTATGGCAGGACTCTAGACTCAAGTCACATCAGCCTGTGGGGAACTAGAGGGCCACTCATTCTTTCACTTGCTAGACAGGATTCTTGAATGTTCTGGAGGAAGGAGACTGCACAGCCCCGACACCCAGCCTTTCAGGTGGAGAAAACAACAGCAGTCAGGGACCAGTGAGCACAGTCGCCTGAAGTACCAGGAAAAGCTGAGACACTCTGTAGGTCCCTGCCCAGGACACACATCCTCTTGGAAAACCCTGGCCCAGCCTCAGAACCCAAACATCCTCATCCTAGCCGGCTTTGCTATGAGCAGGGAAGTCCAGGATCTATAACATGCTCCCAGCCCCCCTCTGAAGGCCTAAAGACAAGAACTGGAACACCCTAGAACAAGAACAGGACTGTCAGAGACTCCAAGGCCCTGACTTAGAGGTGACCTCGCTGCAGCACCTCTTCCCCAAGCCCCAACCTCACTATCCTGTCCAGGTACAAGTGGGGCCACTGTCAAAAGGCCTAAAGCCACACTTCCCAGGAGCTACCTCCTGGTCCCAGTCCTAGACATTGCTGGCACAAGACTCTTTTGCTTCATCAAAGAAACTGCCTCTCCCAGCAGACAGGCACTGTGGTTTACTGCAGGAAGCAGACAGAGTGGAACAGGCCACACCGGCTCCAGTGCCAGCCACCTACTTACAGCGTGGCAAGGGTCCTGCCACCACAGAATGTTTAGGGTCCCACTCACATAACCATTTGCCCAGGGAGTAGCAAATGTGTGAAGAATTAGTGGAACTTCTACCATCAGAAGGTCATAGCACCAAGATGGGTGGATTGCTGGAGCTCACAGGGTCAAGATCAGCCTATGTAAGAGCGAGACCCTGTCTCTAAAAAAAAAATAGCCAGGAGTTGTGGCAGGCACCTGTAGTCCCAGCTACTTCAGAGGCTGAGGCAAGAGAATGACTTAAGCCCAAGAGCTTGAGTTGCTGTGAGCTATCATACCACAGAACTCTACCAAGGGTGACAAAGTGAGACTCTGTTTAAAAAAAAAAAAAAAGAAAGAAGGTCACAGCAGTGGCGGGGAGACAGTTGCAGTTTCACAGGAAGGAAAAAATCGGTTGGAGAGAGAAGTAACTTGCTCATAGTCACAGAGCCAGCAAGGGAAGGTGCTGGACTGTGAACCCAGCACATGGGCTTTGAGGACAGGAGGCTTGTTTGACTTTAGTAGGATACTACATGGACCAATGACATTGTCACTCCCCATAGAAAGCCCAGAGACCTAGGGGTGGTGGCACAGTGCCCTTCCCAGCCCCAGACGCCAGGAGGCCTAGCAAGAAGCATTTATAAATAGGAAACATCCAAGAAAATCAGGAGCCTCTGAACCTCCCTTGGAGGGCCTTACCATGTAGCACAGCACTGGGGGGACAGTAGAGTGCTAAGAGGAAGAACCTCGACAGAAGGTCACAGGCTCTGGCTCCTGGCACTGCCTAAGCAGAAAGCTAACCAGGGCCCAGACAGCACCTTGGTCACTCCAGCCAATACAAATGAGCAAGACACCTAATATCATCAACTCAGCCAGGACCAGGAGACTAGATGTAGGACAGACAGGAAGCCAGCTGCAGCTGCTGGGGGCAGGGTGTCCCTGAGGCCAGGAGGGAGGTAGGGACAAACACCCAAGCCAAGGGATGTGGCACGTTTCCATGGCAGGAGCAGGAGGGGGCAGACAAGGAAGCATTGCCAAACCCCCAAGAGGCACGAGACCCTCTGGTGCCCACAAAATTTGCTGCTTCCCTCCATCCCAAAAAAGATTTGCTGCTCCCTGGGGTACTTCCCAAACTCTAAATCCAGACCCAGCACTGCAGCCACCAAAAAGACCCAACCAAAGGGGAGGAGGGAGGATATGCATAAGAAAGCCCAGCAAGACCCAGCAGAATCAAATGTCCCAACAACTCAAAGAAAAGTCCAGATACGTAAATTTCAAATTTGAAAGAGCAAAATCAAAATGTGGAAGATAAGCCAGATGCAATGGCTCACACCCATACTTTCAACACTCTGGGAAGCGGAGGTGGGAGGACTGTTCGAACCCAGGAGTTCAAGACCAGCCTGAGCAACACAATAAGACTCCATCACTACAGAAAATAAAAATTTATTTGAGCATGGTAGCATGTGGGAGGCTGAGGCAAGAGGATCCCTTGAGCCCAGGAGTTCAAAGATGCAGTGAACTATGATGAGGTCACTGTTCAGAGACCTTGTCTCAAAGAGAAAAACAAAAAAGATAAAGAGATGTGTATTATTCAAGATGCTGTGCCCAGTGTTACACAGGTCCCTTTCCATCTATGACCACCTAGTGTCCTAAGCTAGCCTTACAAATGAGAAAGGAGGAAGCCTCCAAGGCCACTTCCTAAGAACTGGGGTCAGGATCCCCCAACCCAGGTCACAGCAGGGCCAAAGCTTCATGGCACCAAACCCAAAATGGGCAGGTTGATCACCCTGCAGAGATGTGTGTGAAGGAAAATCCCATTCAGTAGACAGGAGGTTTCTGACTGTGAAAAGAGCCCACAGCAAACAGAATCACAGAGAGGAGGTCAGCCCTGCAGCCTGAGTCACAGGTAAGGGTGAAAAACAGGTGAGTCCTCCATGGACGGGCACAGAGCCAGGGATGATAGCCTGAGCCAGGCCCTTCCTCTAGCTCAGTAATCCTCTGAGCTCCCAAGGCAGGGAAAAGTGTGAGAAAAGGAAAACCTTTCAAAAAGGTGACAACAAACTCAGCTTTTTCCTCTTCCCATCTCCCTTGGTGGGAGGTAGGCCCGGACTGCCAGACGGGTTGGCTGCCACAAACTATGGTGCCATCTGCTGGAGACCTGTGGGAATGCAGCCAGGGCACAGCCTTGGGCTCTGGGTCTGGGCGCTGCAGGAGGACAGAGAGACAGCCGGATGCCATAGTGAGGCCCTGCAGTACCCTGGCCTGGGCAAGCCAGCCTGGAAAGGCCAACGAAGACTGTGCTATGGAGCCAGGACCTGCAGCAGGGATCACACTGCAAATGACAGGGCCAGAGCGGAACTGTGCCCAGACAGAGGCCACCAGGAAGACAGGGCATGGCCATCTGTGGAAGAGCCTCTTCAAGCCCGTATTTGGAGCTGTATCTCAGCCTTGATTGACTGCCAGCACAACTGGAAAAGAAAGACTTTCAGTAGACCTGGTCTGAATCCAGTAACCCCATGAGCCTCTGTCATCTGCAGGATGTGACGACTTGGGGTGAAGGTGACACACCAGTCATGCCAGCACAGAACCCAGTGGTCCCACAGAGCCAGGCCTGGAAAGCCTGCACTCTGCCTGGCATGAACACACAAGAAAACCACAACTCTGGTCCTAGTGCCAGCTTCTAGTACCACACTCACTACACCTCTCAGAGCCTCAGTTTCCAAACAAGGTCTAGGGGCACTTACCTCACTGGGTTTTTGTGAGGTTGGGACAACATGGAGGGAGTGCCACATGAGAGGGCCACAGGGATATCTCGAGTTGGAAGGCACTCTCAACCCCTCATCCCTCTCACTCAGTCAGCGGCCAATGCTCTGGGAGGGTCATGGGCCCAGGCACAGTGCCAGGTGTGAGGACACAGGTGTATAGAAGAGGTTGGTGGGAATGAAGGACTGCTAGGAAGACCTGGCCCTGGCCTCAAACACTGTGCCCCAAGCATCAGTGATCAACAGCCCTCCCCATTATGGACCCATGACTCATGGGGCTGCCTGCCAGCTCAGCACTGGGCTAGGCTTGTGCTTGGGGGGCACAAAAATACATGAGGAAAGATGCACTCCTTATCACTAACCCCCCAAAACTAATATCTAAAGGAGTATGGATGCAAAGAACTTAAGAACATTTAGTGGGAGGTGCTATGTTCCGGAAAAAAGGTGCAGGTACTGCCAGAGGAGGGAGCTCCCAGACAGCAGGAGCTGACTCTCAGACTCTCTGGACCCTGTGACCAGAGGGTGAGAGAGCAGCTCAGAATGGGGCCTGGAGTCCAAGGGCAAGTCTCATCCAATGGCCCAGAGCACTGTGTCAAGGATTCTAACAAGGAAAAGGAGGTTTGTTAGCTCAGGAAAGCTGTGAGGAAGAAGAGCCACACAGACCCTCATGGCCCTGTCAGCTGTTCTGTAACGAGCACAGATCTTCCAAGCTGCTTGGTGACCCTGAACGTTCTCCACTTTGGAGAAGGATCCACTGTGAACATAAACAGGCACCCACCTCTTCAGGAAAAGTCACCCCTTCAGGACTAAGCATGTCCCACATGAGCTGTGCCTGAGAGCCCTGACTCTTGGACAAGTAGGAGGGAGTCAGGGCCCCAGTCCAAAGAGCCCTTGGGCAGGATACACCCCCAAATAGGTGTCAGCCCCAGTCCCACAGCCACAGCCTGCACAGCTGGAGGCCCAGTGAATGCAGGCCAGCTGCAGGGGTGAGGGGAGAAAGTACCAAAGCTGTTTCCAATAGCTAAAATGGCAGAGCCCAGGGCAAAGCTGTCTGCACCTGCCCCACCTGAGACAACCAGCCTTTGCCTTTTCTTACAACAGCTGGCAGAGAGCAGGCAGAAGGGCTGGACCATCTACCCACCTCCCTTCCTCCAACAGCAACTGTCTGTCCCACTCAGCTGAGCGCCAGAGAGCCTGCAATCCATCCAACCCTCCTAAAACTGGACACATCCGTGGGCTGAGGATGCCTAGGTGTGCAGCAGTGAAGGCCAATACCCAGGCCTGCCCAAGGTTTCACAGATGGAAAATTCAGGATCTAAAGAAAAGGACAGTCAGTGACACAGCAACAGGGTTATCAAGGACAGCCACAAACCAGAACTGACCATGACACCCGTGTAACAGCTACCAAACAGGTATGTGAAATAATCACTATGACTTCATTTACTGATAAAAAAGACATCCAGTGTTGTGTTAAATAAAGAAGACACAGATCACAAAACACAACCTTGGGTCTGCTGGCCACAATAATCTCTAGTTGGTGGAACCTTGGGGAATTTCTCTGAAAACAAGTTGACACATAGTCTAAATTTTTAAAAAAGATTATAAATACTTATTGTTTTTAAAAACAGGAAGGCAAAAACCTCAACTAGGATCATTCCTGAGAAATCCAGCAGCCTACCCTGAGGTCTGGCCAGCAGGACTGTCAGAGCCCAACCTCGTGGCTGGCGACTCTTCTTGTAATTCTGTGAATAGATGGGACCTCCTTCCTGTCCCTGCTCCCTATCTGCAGGGGCACAGAAAACTAAGGAGGGAGCTGCAGCCCCCTTGGCTGTGCTCACCCTATCGGGACCTGCTTATTTCCATGATCAGTAGCATGTCCTCCTGAGAGATCCTGAAATGCTTTGCTCCCCCAGGTAGTGTGCAAAGGTCCCAAGAGAAGTCATTCCTCCTGACCTGCATACAAATTTTGGGTGCTCAGCTAAGAACCCACTCAGCAGCAGAGCAACAGATTCCCAGACACCACATTCATGAGGGAAAGAGGTGGTGCTGGTTAAGGGAGCAACAGGAATATTAAAGCTCTACTGCCATACTTTAAAAGATCTTGAAAAAAGAATACTTCGTTTTATATGGAATCAGGAAAAACCTCGAATAGCCAAGACATTACTCAGAAACAAAAACAAAGCAGGAGGAATTACACTACTGGACCTCAGACTATACTACAAATCGATAGTGATCAAAACACCATGGTACTGGCACAAAAACAGAGAGGTAGATGTATGGAACAGAATAGAGAACCAAGAAATGAACCCAGCTACTTAACCGTTATTTGACCTTCGACAAGCCAATTAAAAACATTCAGTGGGGAAAAGATTCCCTATTTAACAAATGGTGCTGGGTAAACTGGCTGGCAACCTGCAGAAGACTGAAACCAGACCCACACCTTTCACCATTAACTAAGATAGACTCTCACTGGATTAAAGATTTAAACTTAAGACATGAAACTATAAAAATACTAGAAAAGAGTGCAGGGAAAACTCTTGAAGAAATTGGTCTGGGTGAATATTTTATGAGGAGGATCCACCAGGTAATTGAAACAGCATCAAAAATACACTACTGGTGGGCGGCACCTATAGCTCCAAGGAGTAGGGCGCTGGCCCCATATGCTGGAGGTGGTGGGTTCAAGCCCAGCCCCGGCTGAAAACTGCAAAAATAATAATAATAATAATAATAATAATAATACACTACTGGGACCTGATCAAACTAAAAAGCTTCTGCACAGCCAAGAACACAGTAAGTAAAGCAGCAGATAGCCCTCAGAATGGGAGAAGATACTTGCAGGTTATGTCTCCGACAAAGGTTTAATAACCAGAATCCAAACGTATAAGAAAAGAACAAGTGATCCCATCGCAGGGTGGGCAAGGGACTTGAAGAGAAACTTCTCTGAAGAAGACAGGCACATGGCCTACAGACATATGAAAAAATGTTCATCATCCTTAATCATCAGAGAAATGCAAATCAAAACTACTTTGAGATATTATCTAACTCCAGTAAGATGAGCCCATATCACAAAATCCCAAGACCAGAGATGTTGGCATGGATGTGGAGAAAAGGGAACACTTCT